>OZ030012.1:112485972-112665972 GCA_964023405.1 Apodemus agrarius | reverse complement strand
TGTTCAGTTTTTTGTCTGTTTGTTTGTTTTCTAAAAATAATAATAATAATAATAATAATAATAATAATAATTTTTTTCGAGACAGGGTTTCTCTGTGTAGCCCTGGCTATCCTGGAACTCACTCTGTGGACTAGGCTGGCCTCAAACTCAGAAATCTACCTGCTTCTGCCTCCCAAGTGCTGAGATTAATGGTGTGCGCCACCAGTGCCCGGCTTGACCACTGGGTTAGGAATGTGGACTGTCCTGAGCCTTCACTTTGGACAGGAAGTGGAAGGGCTGTCTTATGTGTGGTCTACTCCCAACATGGGTACTCAACAGGGCCCTGTGATATATGAGTTGTATGGAAGGACTTAACATATTCTTATTTATTTTCTGTATATTGGTGTTTTGCCTGCCTTTATGTCTCTGCAGCCACATGTGCCTTCAGAGGCCAGAAGAGGGTGTCGAACCTCCTGAAACTGGAGTTTCAGATGGTTGCTAGCCACCATGTGGATGCTGGAATTTGAACCTAGGCTCTTTGGAAGAACAGCTAGTGTTCTTAAGCATTGTACAGTCTCTCTAGGCCCCAAGTAGGATGCGTTTTAATAAAGTACTAAACATGCACAACTGTAATCCCACTATGCTCTGAGAGTCCCATTAGCACACCCACGCCCAGCCCACTGCCCGTTCTAAACTCCAGCTGCATCTGCTTCGTTTCCTGATTCTGAGGTTTGCCAGTTCTAAACCTGTCATCTACCTAGAGCCACAGATGTCACAGAGGTCTGTGTCAGGGCTGGAGAGACGGCTCAGTGGTTAGGAGCACTAGCTGCAGAGAACCCAGGTTCAATTCTCAGCACCCACACGGTCATTCACAACCATCTGTAATTCCAGGTCCAGGAGACCCAGCACCCTCTTCTAACCTCTTTAGGTACACAGATATATATGCAGGCAAAACACTCACACATTTAAAATAATAATAAACTTTTACTTTTTTGTGTGTGAGCTGGGCAATAGTGGCACATACCATTAAGCCCAGCACTCAGGAGGCAGAGGCAGGCAGAAACTGTGAGTTCCAGGACACGCAAGGCTACACAGAGAAACCCCCGAAAAGCCAAAAAAAAAAAAAAAAAAAAAAAGTTTGTGTCTAGCCTCTTCCAGTCATCATGGTGCTTCTAAGTCTCCATGCATTGTAGCATGTTTTTTGTTTGTTTGTTTGTTTTTCTGAGACAGGGTTTCTCTGTGTAGCCCTGGCTGTCCTGGAACTCATTCTGTAGACTAGGCTTTATTGCATGTATAGGAAAGCATTTCTCTTTACTATTGCAAACTAATCCACATATGACACCATCCTGACTGTTTTATTCACCCACCAGTGATAGACACTTGTGTTTCCAGTAAACTTCCATGGTTGAACTGGACGTGATGGCGCTAACCTGCAGTCCAAGCATTAGGGATGTAGAAGCAGGAAGATTGGGCGTTCAAAGACCTCTTCGGGTACATAATGAGTCCAAGGACAGCCTGGGCCACATGGATTCTGTCTCAAAAAACAAACAAAAGACTGCACAGCCCCTCTACTGACCTCAGTTTCTCTAAAGAGAACTCCATGGAGATAGAGAGAGAGCCGGGCAATGCTGGCATGTGGAAGACAGAATCAGGAGGATCAGGAGTTCAAGGCTATCCTCAGCTATATACAGCCTAGGCCACCTGGGATCTGACTCAAAGCAAGAGAGGACGGCAGGGAGGCGGGAGCCCCCGGCTGACTTTTCCATCAGTGACTGACCTGGAAACGGCCGGGCTCTTCATTCTCTCTGCTGTCATTGCTGAAGTGGTAGGCTGGGATTTAAAGCTGTGATTAGTGATGTTTTGGCCTCTCAGTTAGATGAAATTTCTCAGAGTGACCAGGATAAGAATGGCAATAGGATTGGGCCATCTGAGCCTCTCATCCCTCGGAGCATCCCTAGGCCGGCAACGTTTCTCTGCTCCAAAAATAGCATCCTGCCTACCAGCATGGCCAGCGACAGGTCCAGGACCCAAGATGCAGCTTGCCTCCAGAGCCCTCCGATTCGCTCCTGGGCTTTTGCTTCCCTGACTAGGATGACTTGGTGTCATAAATACCTGGCCTCTGTTGCTTGTGCTGCAGGCACATCTCCCGAGTGGTTTTTTTGTTTGTTTGTTTGGTTGGTTTTTTTTGTTTTTGTTTTTTTGTTTTTTTGTTTTTTTTTTTTTGTTTTTTTGGTTTTTCGAGACAGGGTTTCTCTGTGTAGCTCTGGCTGTCCTGGAACTCACCCTGTAGACCAGGCTGGCATCGAACTCAGAAATCCACCTGCCTCTGCCTCCCAAGTGCTAGGATTAAAGGCGTGTGCCACCAACGCCCGGCGTCCTGAGTGTTTTTGTGTGTGTTGGGGAGGCACTTCAGACAGGCTCTATGTGGCCCTAGCTATCCTGACATTTGATATGGAGAACAGTCTGGCCTCAGATTCACAGAGCTCCAATTGCCTATACCTCAGGCACGCTAGGACTAAAGGCATGTGTCATGATGCCCAGCTGTTCTTTCTCCTGTATTTTATTATTGGATACATATATATGTGTGTGTATGTATATGTTGGATATATAATTTATATATTGGATATATACACATATATATCCAATAATCTGGCATTTGGAAGAATTTTTTTTTTTTCAAAAAATAGCTTAGGCAACCCTCAAACTTGAGATCCTCCTGCCTCAACTTCCTAACTGTTGGGATTACAGCTGTGAACTACTATCCTCATTTATAGTTTACTTTCGAGATCTTCTTTAAAGGATTGTGGAAGGACATAGGACAGGACCCCTTAAGTAGATTCTGTATATAAGCACATTCCTTTGTAAGGGCTCAAAGAAGCCACTGAAGCAAATATCCTTTGCTGAAAGCCAGGACCACATCTGTTCTTCAGTGCAGTGGTTTTCTCCCATGACCATACCCTGTGGTACTTCACAGAGAAGGTTCTGGTCTCATATTCAAGGTCTGGGTTTATGTTCCCATGCAGACTGCAGTAAGCCCTGTCCTAGGAATCCTGAGGTAAGTTTGGAGTGTGGTTCTTCAGTCAGCCTGCTCCCTAGGGCCCGGGTAACAGGCGGACCCAGCAGCTCGGCCTTTAAGATTCAATGCAGACCCTCCCAGGCCATCCTCCCCCAGCACTGCCCCTATCAGCTAAATGCTATACTTTGAATTAAAACTGGTGATTAGGAAATTTTGCTTTTGGGGTTTTTTAAATTTATATTTTAAGCCGGGTGGTGGTGGCGCACGCCTGTAATCCCAGCACTCTGGGAGGCAGAGGAAGGCGGATTTCTGAGTTTGAGGCCAGCCTGGTCTACAGAGTGAGTTCCAGGACAGCCAGGGCTATACAGAGAAACCCTGTCTCCAAAAAAAAAAAAAAAACCCAATAAATAAATAAATAAATAAATAAATAAAATAAAATAAAATTATATTTTAATGGGCCCCACAAGGGCATACACATAATCGTAGCACTCATAGGTAGAGGCAGGGGGATCTCTGTGAGTTTGAGACCAGCCTGATCTACATATCTACATAACAAGTCCCAAGCTAAACACTGAGACTTTATCTCAAAATAAATAAATAGCTTGATAAATAAAAGAAAAAAATTTCATTTTATTTGTGTGTGTGCATGTGTGTGTGTGTGCATGTGTGCATGTATGTGTGACATGTATCTCTGTGCATACATGTGCATGCTCATGCAGTTTTGGGAAGTCACTTCTCTCCTTCCATACTGTGGTTCCTGGACAGCAAGCACCTTTACTTACCGTCTTGTCAGCCGTGTCTGTTTCAAGACAGTATGGTAACATAACCTAGCCAGGAACTCAACATGTAGCTGAGAATTGCTTTAAACATTTGGTCCCCTTGCCTTCACTTCCCGATACTGGGATTACACACGTGTCACCAAGATCTGCTGCCTTTCAATTACTTTTCAGTTGGGTGACAGTGCAGGGTGCTCTGGGGAAGCAGCCACTCCTCACTTGTTCCCGATCAGTGGGTCAGACACTGGCTCCATACTAGAGTGCAAGCTGTACTCCCTACCGTAACAACAGTTGTTTTTTTTTTTTTTTTTTGGTTTTTTGAGACAGGGTTTCTCTGTGTAGTCCTGGCTGTCCTGGAACTCACTCTGTAGACCAGGCTGGCCTCGAACTCAGAAATCCGCCTGCCTCTGCCTCCCAAGTGCTGCGATTACAGGTGTGCGCCACCACCGCCCGGCTTTTTTTTTTTTTTTTTTTTTTTTATTTTATTTTATTTTATTTTATTTTTTTGGTTTTTCGAGACAAGGTTTCTCTGTGTAGTCCTGGCTGTCCTGGAACTCACTCTGCAGACCAGGCTGGCCTCAAACTCAGAAATCCGCCTGCCTCTGCCTCCCAAGTGCTGGGATTACAGGCGTGCGCCACCACGCCCCGTAACAACAGTTAATGCCATCCGCAATCATCGCTCTGGGACCAGAAGCCTGCCTCCGAGGTAGAATCAATGTTTAGCATGCTCAAGGTCCTGGGTTCAAGGCCCAGCACCAAAACCTCAATATTTATATATTTGGTATGGAAAAGATTATAATTAGTGGTCAAAAATAAAGATTGCAGGCTGGAGAAATGGCTCAGCGGTTAAGAGCACTGACTGTTCTTCCAGAGGTCCTGAGTTCGATTCCCAGCAACCACGTGGTGGCTCACAAACATCTGCAATGGGATCCGATGCCCTCTTCTGGAGTGTCTGAAGAGAGCAATAGTGTATTCGTATATATTAAATAAATAAATAGATCTTTTAAAAAAATTAAGATTGCATGCCTTTAATCCTAGCAGTACAGAGCCAGAAGCAGGAGGATCTCTGTGAGCTGGAGGAACATCCTGGTCTACAGAGTGAGTTCCAGGACAGCAAGGGCTTCACAAAGAAACCTTCTTGAAAAACAAATACTAAAGAATAAAGATTGGGAGTGTGTAGACTTTAGCCAGCTCTTGGCCAGTTACGTAGCATCTTGAATCCCAGTCTTGTTCACAGAACAAGCCCTCATTCAGGGCACTGTAAAGGCTGAGGTAGACCACAGCTCCGCGGCTCGCTTGTTGACAACATGCCCAAAGCAACAGACAATTTTCACGTTGTGTTCTGAAAAAGGATTTGACTACATAGGTCCGGCTGTCCTGGAATTTATTACATAGACCTAGCTTTGAACTCAGAGATCTTCCTGCCTCTGGTTCGAGTGCTAGGATTACCATGACAGGGTTTCTCTGTGTAGCCTTGGCTGTCCTTGCTTTATAGATCAGGCTGGCTTGGAGCTCTGGCCTCTGCCTCCAGAGTGCTAGGCTTAAAGGCATGCTGGCCGATTATTGTGTCACTGTGTGTCAGACTTTGGAACTCACAGCTAATGAGCACATGACCTGTCACTGAACCACGTCCCCAACCTACTTATTATTTCTTCAAAATCTCAAGGTGGTACATTATTATTTTTTAATTATGTGTTTTTTTATTATTTTAAATTATGTGTATTAGTTTTTTACTTATGTCTGTGTGTGCTTGTCTGTGTGAAGGCAGGTGCCCATGAAGGCCAAAGGCATTGAATACCCCAGAGCTGGAGTTAAAGGTAAGTGTGAGCCACTTGCTATCCACTGGGAACTGAACTCAGGTCCTCTGAAAGAACAGCGCATGCTCTTAGTCCCTGAAGTTCCTTTGGCCCTGTTCTTACTCCACCTACTTGTCCCAAAATTCCATTTATTATTCTGTCTTCAGAAAGAGGACATACCAATAGTAAACTGGTAAGAACAGAGGCTGTTCATATTTATTTACTCATTTAAGTTTATTTTGGAGAAAGAGTTTTTCTCTGTAGTCCTGGCTGTCCTGGAACTCACTCTGTAGATCAGGCTGGTCTCAAACTCAGAGATCCTCCTGCCTCTGCCTCCCAAGTGCTGGGATCAAAGGCCTGCACCACCACCACTCAGCTTCATTTTTATTTTTAATAATGTCCACTGGTGGGGTTTTTGTTGTTGTTGCTTGTTTGTAGTTTTGATTTTGTGATAGGGCCCTATCTAGCCCAGGCTAGCTTCCCTTTAAATTTGCTATGTAGACAAGGGATAGCCTTGAATTCCTGGTCCTACTGCCTCCACTTCCTGACCACTAGGATTACAAGTGTTCTGTGCGTCCTGTACCACTCCGACCAGCTTCAGACACTCTTTGCCCATTCATTTGTTCCTTTGCCCACAATAGAAACTTCTGCTGGCAAGATGGCTCAGCGGTTAAGAGCGCCGACTGCTCTTCCAGAGGTCCCGAGTTCAATTCCCAGCAACCACATGGTGGCTTACAACCATATATAATTCTACCTAATGCTCCCTTCTGGTGTGTCTGAACACAGCAACTGTGTACTCATAACTAATACATAAATAAAACTTAAAAAAATATTTAAAAAAAAAAGAAACTTCCAAGTGTTAACTGTCTACCTACCAGAATCTCTGAAATGCACCAGGAGAAAACAGAAGTGAACATGTGTGTAGTGTGAGGCATGCTTGAAGCTTTCACAAGCATGGCCTGGCTGGTCTCCCCACATTCTTCCAAGCAGAAAAAAGAAAACAGGGTCCTCGGATGTGGTGAGCCACCCACAGTACCAAGTAAAGCGGGCCCAGCCACACTGGGCCCCAGGCCCTCTGACACTGAGTCCAGTTCTTTTTACAGGGCACCTCCTGCTAGAGAATAGGGTAATTAATAAATGAGTAAGCTCGGCCCCTCCCTGTGAGGCTCCATAATTGAGGCTCTCGGGACAGGGAACACCTCTCCTCATTGCAGCGTGTCCCTAAGCACTCCATTAGAGAGATGCTTGCTCAAAAACAAGCAAGCCTCTCCTCATAGGGTCCTGGAAGGTAGAGGTGGCCCCGAGACATCTGTATTCTAGGAGTCTGCCCAGAATAAGTACTTCAGCAGTGCTGAAATCCACCAAGAGCCTGAGCTGCCAGTTGTGGAGCTGGGAGGGTCATCATTGGAAGAACTCCAGGAGACACAGTTTAGCTTCTGTCTGGAGGAAGCGCCTGTGAGAGGAGTGTCTCCAGCACAGGAGCTAAGTAGAACCCTGAGTGTGTTCTGTGCTAGTCAGAATGCCTGGCAGGTGATCAGACACATTGATCCCACAATAAAGGCAAGAATAGGAAGCCCATCTAGGACAGTCTCTGTCCTTAGTGGACAAGACGGCTCAGTGGATAAAGGCTAAGTGATCCTTGCACCCTCATATGATGGGAGAGTTAACTCCTGCAGACTGTCTTCTTACTTTTTTTTTTTTTTCTTTTTTTCCAGTTTTTTGAGACAGGGTTTTTTGGTGTAGTCCTGGCTGTCCTGGAACTCACTCTGTAGGCCAGGCTGGCCTCGAACTCAGAAATCCGCCTGCCTCTGCCTCCCAAGTGCTGGGATTACAGGCATATGCCACCACTGCCTGGCAAACAACTGATTTTTTTTTAACTGGGTAATGGTGGTGTATGCCTTAGTCCCAGCACACAGGAGGCAGAGGCAGGGAGATCTTTATGAGTTTGAGGCTAGCAAGGTCTACAGTTAGATCTAGCTTTTATTTTTTTTGTGCATGAGTATTTTGTCTGTGCGCTGTATGTGCCTGATGCCAATGAATGCCAGAACAGGGCATTCGATTCCCTCAAAGTAGAATTACAGATGGATGGGAACCATGGGTGCTGGCAAGGGAGCCTAGGCCCTTCGTAAGCGCAGTGTTTGGTTTTCTGTTTTTGGTTTGTCGAGACAGGGTTTCTCTGTATAGCCCTGGCTGTCCTGGAACTCACTCTGTAGACCAGGCTGGCCTTGAACTCAGAAATCCGCCTGCCTCTGCCTCCCAAGGGCTGAGACTACAGGCGTGCGCCACCACGCCCGGCAAGAGCAATGTTTTTAACTGCTGAGCTATCTCCCCAACCTGTGACAAATATTTATTTATCTATTTATTTATTTTTTCAAGATGGGTTTCTTTGTGTAGGCTTGGCTGTCCTGGAACTTACTCTGTAGACCAGGCTGACCTCAAACTCACAGAAATCCACCTGCCTCAGCAGCCCAAGCATTGAGATTAAAGGCAAGGTGTGCACCACTCCTCCCTGCCCTTACAATTTTTTTCTTATAATAAAGAGAAGATGTTGAGCTGTCCCTGGACAGCGGCCTCACCCTGCTCAGGCATGGAGACTCATAAGTTTGTGGCCCTGCCCTGTCTGAGTGTGTGGGCACGATTCACTGCGAGTCAACCACTCCCAGGCACACAGGAGCCTCTGTGCCCAGAGGCAGGCTGTAGTCTGGTAGGAGACAAGGAGTTTGGGAGGGTCCTCAAGCCTGAGGGTGAGCTTTCCAGCAAACAGAGCCAGAGGAGCTGCAGGTTCTGTGGGACGGTGGTGTCCCTCACTTGGGAGGGACATACAGGAGGAAGAGGAGGGATTCAAAGTCATCTTCCACTCCCTAGGGAGCTCTAGGCCAAGCTAAACTAGACGAAACCCTTAGATAGGAAAGACAGTGAAGGAAGGAGAAGGAGGAGAACGACAGAGTTGGAGAGATGGATGGACGGATGTGCAGACAGATAGACTGACAGATAGGAGAGAAAGAAAAGTATATAATAACTGTATACATGGCAAGTCATGATGGCCTGCAATCCTAGCAAGAGACTAAGGCAGGGGAATCATGAATTTGAGACCAGCTTAGTCTGCATACCAAAACCTCATCTCCAAACTAACTAACTAAATACATCAATGGCCTTTTTTTGTTTTTGTTTTTGTTTGTTGTTTTTTGTTTGTTGTTTTTTGTTTTTTGTTTTTTTCCAGACAGGGTTTCTCTGTGTAGTCCTGGCTGTCCTGGAACTCACTCTGTAGACCAGGCTGGCCTCGGACTCAGAAATCCGCCTGCCTCTGCCTCCCAAGTGCTGGGATTATAGGCGTGCGCCACCACCGCCCGCTATCTATGACCTTAATTAAAAATATAGAAGTGATTTATTAGATTAAGTAAATAAATCATTTTATGGCTAAGTTTCTGAGAGAGCAAAGGTAAGGGTTGCTGATGCCACCCAGAGTGTCTCTGGAAGAGAACCGAGCTGGGCAGAAAAGCCTGGCGAGTCTGCCCTGCCAAGAGGGAACGGTGTCTCCCTCGACGGGAACGGCATGTTCAAGGATGCTGAGCTGTCAACAGGCGAGTGGCTGAGGAATGCTGAGAAATCTGGCTGGCCCAGAGGATGGACAAGGAGACAGGAAGTGAAGCAGGAAAGGCCAGCAGGGCAAAACGGAAAAGGAGACCTTGCTGTGACCTTCAGGCAGAGACTGAACAGCTTGGGAGCTTGAGAAAGCTTTAAATTTGGGAGAGAGATGAACCTTTGGGATTCGAGCATTGCTGGAGGCCTGGGAACACTGCTCGGTGGCACGGGACTCGGCCGGCGTGAGCAAGGCCCTAGGTGCCACCGGCAGCACTGCAGGAAGACAGAGCTTTTCAGGCTGAGGAGATGGCTCTGTGTCCCCAAAGCACAAGGACCTGAGTTTGGATCCCCAGAATGCACGTAGAGCCAGATGCAGCTCTGTGTGTCTTCAATCCCAGAATGCCTGAGTCAAGCTGGGTGTGGAGCCAGAAGACTGACCGGAAGCTCGAGGTAGCTGTGAGGACCAGCGTGACCTTCATATCTGTCACAGGAACCCAGGTGCAGGGAGCTCTCTCTCCTCTCTCCTCTCACCTGTCTCCTCTCTCCTGTCTCCTCTCTCCTCCCCCCTCTCCTCTTTCCTCCTCTCTCCTCTCCCCCCTCCCCCTCCCCCTCTCCTCTTTCCTCCTCTCTCCTCTCTCCTCCTCTCTCCTCTCCTCTCCTCTCCTCTCTCCTCTCTCTCTCTCTCTCTCCCCTCTCTCTCTCTCTCTCTCTCTCTCTCTCTCTCTCTCTCTCTCACACACACACACACACACACACACACACACACATACACACACACACGTCCTCAGTGAGTGTGTTGTTGACATGACCAAAACCATGTCATGGCAAGGACTCCAGCACCCCAGATCCTTGGGAATGGCAAAGTCCTCTGGTCCGTGTTGACAGTGTGTGGAAGTCTCAACCACAGCTTCTGTCTAGATGTTTACCACAGAGACTGCTCCCTACAGAGACCTCTTACTGAGATTAACTAAACCGGCTTCCGTGTTCACTGGGTCAGCCTCCTGGATCCAGATTCATAAAATCAACGCACTGACTTTCCAGCTCACCTCCATTCGAGTGCATGGCCCACCCGAGCCCAGCTTTCAGTTAGGATTGATCACTGTTCTTACAGAGGACCCGGATTCATTTCCCAGCACGCACATCGGGCAGCTTAAAACTGCATGTAACTCTAGTTCCAGTATATCCAATACCTCTGAACCACATGCTGATATACAAACATACAAACACACAGGAAACTATTATTAGGTGTATCATTATTATTTTGGAAGGGGACAGAGTACTGAGATTAAAGGTGTGTGCCACTACTACCTGGAGAATTTCTTTTAAGGCAACAAAATCCTAATCAACAAAAAACCCTAGTTGTGTGACACACAAGAACAACCCCCCTACCTTTTCATCTTAAGACATGGTCTCATCATGTATCTCAGGTTGACCTCAGATTCCCTATATATCCAAGGCTTGCTTTGAACTTCTGATCCCTTTGCCCCATCTCCCTAGTCCTGGGGTTTCAGGCATGCACCACCACCGTGGCTTCAGGAGCACTGGGGCTCAAACCCAAGGCTTCATGCACTCTCCCAGGCAAGCTGTACCCTCAGCCTTCTTTCCTTCCTGGGACATGAGGTCTCCCACTCTAGGCCAGTAAGGCCTCAGACTTGCTGTGATCCTTTGGCTTCTGCCTTTCTGCTGATGGAACTACTGGCATGCAACACCATGTCCAGATGTTGGTTGACTTTCACCAACATCTGCAGGAAATATCAACCCCTTGTCTCTGGCTCACCAGGGTTATTTAGAAAAGAAAGGGTTCCATCCACTTCCTCTTAGGGTGAGTTAGAGCTCTTCCCAGTCAATAAGCCTCTGAGAACTGCTGCTAGAACAAACATCTGGATGGTCCGGGAAGGGAGGAAGGGAGGGAGGGAGGGAGGGAGGGAGGGAGGGAGGGAGGGAGGGAGGGAGGGAGGAAAATGAGTCCACGGTCTGGGAGGAACATCTATGCTCTGTCATCTCCTGGGGGTGGGGTGGGGTTCTTGTTTCTTCATTTGGGAGATATGGTGGTGTGTGTTTGCAATCCTAGGACTTAGAAAACAAAGGCAGAAGGATTGCCATTGCTTTCAGGTTAGACTGGGATCCATAATAAGACCATGATTCAGAAAACTAAACAAAAACACAGGGCTGGAGATAGAGGACACTTGGCAGAGGGCTGGTTTAGAATGCAGGAAACCCCCGTCCCATCCCTGGAACCACACTAGTTGGTGTGGGGGTGCATGCCTGCAATCCCCGAGCTCAGGAGGGGGAGACAGGACCAGAAATCCAAGATAAGCGGGAGGCCAAACAGGCTCTGTGGTGCTGTCTCAAGGCAAAACTAAAAAGGAGGTGGCATTGTATCACTCAGTATAATATATTTAAAAATATCAAATAAAAATAGGTGGTTCTTCTTCCTGCCTCAACAGGTTTCTGTGACTTGGTGGTGGGTGGCAGAGGGTGGAGGAGGATGCACAGTGGAAAGCCAGCTTTGTAAACCAGGTCGGAGACCGACCAGGCTGGAGGCCGGGCAGGCGGTCACTGCATGCCTCAGCCTGGGCTAGCTGAATCACGGGCTCTCCTCAGGGCCTGTCTGTTCATTTGCAAATGGAAAGACTTCAAGGGGACTCTCTGAAGTATTTTTGTGTAGTTATCTTGATTTTTGTTTGTTGTTTTACAGATATGTGGAAGATAAAAGTTGAATAAGACACTGATCCTACCAGGGCTGCTGGACTCAGATCAACTGAGATTTTTGAATATTTAATGGAACTGCACTAAGCACGTCATTTAATTCTCTAGTCACCCCATTATTTATCTGCACATTAGGGATCATAAACCTCAAGTTTCTATCCACCCATGCTCTCATCTGCTCAACTGCTCACCAAATCCTGGGGCCATGAGATACTCAGTAGCCTGTGATCTGGGTTATCTACCACCTGTCAGCACATCTGGACCTTCTGAGCCAACCAGATGCCTAGGCGGGCCACGAGGCTGCCACGCCAGACACCACACCCTATTTCGGCTCAGCCTGACCAGCTTCCCTACCACAGTAGGTATGTAGCCTGGCAGCTCTCAAGGCTTGTCATTCTTCTCCCTGCACACCCAGTTGTTTGGGCATTGACAAATGCCGGGCAGGTGACGTGCCTCTGTTTCCACCCGCATTACCCTTTTTACCCTCTGGCCCAGGGTAGGTATGGGGCAGAGAGCAGGGGAGAAGCAGGGTGTGTCCCAAGATTAGGAGGGCAGAGCGTGGATTTCAGCTGAATGACAGCATAAACCTACCTAGGGCTGGCACTCAGGGCAACAGAATGCAGGGGCATGGCCAGCTGCGTCTGGAAATAGACATGACATTCAGGGGACATGAGTAGCCAGGAGGTTTGCCCAGATAGTTTCTTTCCCATGTCAAACTTGGATCAAGTGTCCAACCTCTTTCTGGATTCAAAACTCTCCTACGATGACCCAGCAAGAAGGAGAAGAAAGGAAAGCAGGGGCCTTCCAGCCAGAAGTTAGAAAAATAAGTCTCATGGGCATTCATTGCTGGAGTGACCCAGAGGCAACTACTGTAAATCAAACAAATTGAGGCCCAAGCTGAACAAGGTGGTGCACACCTTTCATCCCTGCACTCTGGAGGCAGGACCTTTGCTCAAGGCCAGCCTGATCTACATAGAGAATTGAGGCTAGCTAGGACTACATAAAACACACACACACACACACACACACACACACACACACGTGGGGTGAGGGTACCCACCCCAATCCTCAGTATACCTTCCCACCCTAATTTTTTGACCTCTCCTCCAGACTCTGCTGTTCTATGTTGGGTAAAAGAAATGTTCTTTGTGCAAGTATTTTAGCAATGAAAGAAGATAAAAAAGATTCAAAACCTTTCTCCATTGTACTCTGAGTCAGGGACTCTCAATTGACCCAGGCTGCAGAGGTCCCCAGGCTTGAGCTGAGTCACTCTGACACAGGGCTCTGTCCCAGGGACTAGCTGCAATGCCATCCATTAGTGAGTCCCTAAAAATTCCCTTTTCATATTAGTACTGGTCAGACAAGCAGCAAGCTCACTGAGCAGAGTTCTTCGGAAGGCAACTTGAAAGCAAGAGAAAGTTGGGAAAGAGCCCAGGACTTGGACCTGGAGAGCAAAGGCCTACTCCCACTTCCACCGTTCGTTAATGAGTAACAAGAGGAACTCAAGAACTAATGGAGCATGGGTGTTCCCATTCATAAACCGTGGGCAGTCAGCATCAACACGGAACCAAGCCAGTGGCTGCGCAAACGGCCTGGGAAACAAACCAAACTCCGAGTAAGTTGTTCAGTGTGGGTGTCTCCAACTTATCTGGGCTAGTGATCCTCTTTTTAAGAATTTATTTTATTCTAACAAAAAGAAAAGTAAAAAAAAAAAAAAAAAAAAAAAGAAGAAAAAAAAGGAAATGCTTTAAAGAAAGAAAGCGGCATCTATGTATCTCAAATTCTTGCCCCAAATTCCAAATTCTGTTTCAGCCAATCAGGTAGTTTGTGGAGTTGGACATCTAAAAGGCTGAAGTGGGACTGGATGGTTCAGTGGTTAGGAGCACGCTGGCTGCCCTCACAGAGGACCTAGATTCAATTCCTAAACCCTGCGTGGTAGCTCACCACTGTCTGACCAGCTCCAGGGAACCTGACACCTTCATGTGTCAGACATGCATGTACTCAACAGTGATGCACATACACTAGAAATAAGTGATTAAACAAGGGAAGACTGACGTGGACTCCACCACTGTCATTCGAATATACCATAAGGGGCTGGGGAATAACCACCAAATAAACTCGAGCTACAGGGAAGGCCCAGGCTTCCATTTCAGCTGTCTTTCTGGGAGGAGCTGCAAGACAGCTGTAAGGGAACTAACCTAGGGACACCATCACCATCTGGTGGCCACAGTGTAGCTATGGCAGTCATAGCCTGAAGTGCGGACTGAAATCTGAGAAGACAAAGGGGAAGACCTGTGAGCAGAGGCTGACTGGACAGCTGGGAAGGCTTTCCAGGGTCACCGGAGGGAGTTTGTGCTCTTCTGGGAGCCCTAGCTCAGCCAAGGGCTCTGCACCTTCAGGAGTCTCTGCCTGCCCAAGGTCCTAAGGTTTTCTCACACAGAGCTGAGAAAAATGCCCCTGGCTATCTCCCCACAGCAGTCCTCAGATTCATCCCAGCCATCTAGGTTACCTGCTAGTCCACTGCTCACACCCACCCTGGCACAGAGCCCTCACTTTCCAATATTTCCTTTGAAATATCAAAGTTGTCAGAATAAAGACCACTTCTACAGTTTCTCTTGTTTCCCCAAAGCCTGTGACTGTTCAGGGACTGGCATGTGTAACTGGAGATGTCAGACAGTACTCTACTATTGAGGTACACCCCGGGCCTTTAAATCTTTTTGCGATCAAGTCTAGCATACTAAGGTGATAAGGTTGGTCTTAAACTTGATATCCTACCTTGGCCCCTAAGTGCTAAAGTTGAAGGAATTTACATTAAAACAACAACAACAACACCACCAACAAACCCTTACTTGGCATGAACACAGACTCTATGTGGAATCCAGAGGACAGATAACTCTGGAGACTTGTTTCTCTATCATGTGGGGCTGGCCTTGAACTTGTCCTCAGGCTTTACCTTCCCAAGGCCTAGGCTGTAAGACCACATGGAGCACTCAGAAAATCATCTCAATAGGTCCCATCATGTGACTCTGGCTGGCCTAGAGCTCAGAGCCCACCCGTCTATACATGATGAGAGGTGTGCTCTGCTCCACACACACCTAAGGAGGGCCGTTTCATCCTGTCAAAGAGCACCTGTTTTGGGGGGGACTGTTTCAGCTATTCCTAAAGGCAAATTGAACTTTTTAAAATCCTCTTGAAGAAATATGGATGGCTTAGTTTAGTTATGTGACTCTGGGACCCTAAAGGCAAATGAGGCCCCCAGTTGAGTATATTAGGAATTAAGCAGAGAACATGGGTTCAAGATCACTTTTATTTGCAGAGCCTGCAACAGTTGGTTAACAATGCTAACTAAGCTGGTACAATCTGAAAGCCATTCTCCTTGAAGGCATTCAACTAACAGAATCTCTACAAACCAGACCAGGGACCAACTGGGACATACTTCAACCCACCCGGGAAGGGGCTGCTTGTTCCCTTGCTCTCCACATATTTTCAAACAAGATTTGTTTAATAGCCAAATGCAACTCAAACCCATAACAAAGCAACTAGCCATCTTCAATATTGATCACTGATTCCCTCCCCACCCCCAGAATAGAAAGCAGAGGCAAGAGGGGAGATTCTTCTTAGGAAATACCTGGCTAGACCCCAGTGGAGCAGATGGCAAGGAGGCTGGTGCCCGAGGACAGGCAGGCACCAAAGCAGGCTGTGCAGAATCAAAGCAGCCCGGCCCCTCGGCTGGGAGGGTTCCTGAGCCTCACTTCCACGGGGTTAGATTAGGGGAACTGATGTGACTCACCACTCTCTGTCCCTCAAATTAAAACATGATAAACCCACATTTGACTTCAAAATTCACTATGCCCTCCTGAGAAATTCCACAGTTGTCTGTAGGCAGGATCCACACTTCTCTCACCTAACGGCCTGGGCTTCCCACCCCCTGCTCACCCTTGGGTGCCCACCCAACACTGATTGGATACTCCGACTCATAAATTGACTTTTTTTTTTTAAAAGGACATTCAGTGGGCATGCTCCTCTCTCTCTCTGTGGACTCCTCTGTCACGCCTCCCCACTCCCACCCTGGGGCACACCACAGCATTCCAGTACTGGCCTGGGAGTGGCGGGATGGAAACTGCCTGAAGTGCCTTCCTGCGACTCCTACACCAGTCAGTGTCACGGGGACCCGGTACGAGGAGTGGAAACAAGACTTTCTCCGAGGACCAAAGTAGGTCTGGGAAGGTTAGCTTATGTCCTGTAGCCAAGCCTGGATCTGGTGCAGGCTCTTACCAGCATCTCAGTCCTTGATTTTGAGTAGCAGCAACACCAGTCTGCAGCGCCTCCTAGGGGTGACCGAGCTCCTTGCGCTGTCCACAACTTAACAGGTTTGCCTTTTTTCTTATCCCTGCCCCATATATTTTTTTTTAAATTAAAATTAGAGGTAGTTCCTAGGATGATAAAACTCTACCTAGAATGGCAGTATTTTGACTTAATGAAGCAGTAAAGTCTTGAATTAAAACACTAATAAAATAATTGATGAAGCTGAATAAGTTAAAGTTAAGTCATCCGCGAGGACCACTCCCTGCAGCCCGTCTTTGGTATTTGGCCAGCAGCATTTGGGTGGCTTCTCTCTCCTCATGACAGGCCAGGGTCTGCCCAATAAGGGTTCTTCATGGGATGCTCAGTCAGAGTGGCCTAAGGCGGCGTGCCCGACTCCAGTCTGTGCTGTGCTTGTCAGCTTTGGCGGACAGTCCTGACAGGGAAGGACTCTTACAGAACAGAAGTGTAACGGCAGGATGCCCTGGGCTCCAACCTGGGAGTGTAGGAGACAGGCTCAAAGAACGGAAGGCCCAGGTCTCTCTCCAGGTACCGTACAGCTGGTCCCCTTGCTTACTGCTCTGCAGCAAAGGGAGAAGGGGCAGGGCAAAGGGAGGCTCAGGCTGCGGCCATTGGGCTTCAGAGCTTCTTCAGGCGACTGTACATCTCTCTCTTGCTCTTTTCCCCTGCCCAGGTCCGGCTCTTGGTGCGGAACTTCTTTAGATCTTCTTTAAAGTCTTCATGGTGCATTGGTCGGTAGCTGGGGGGCTCACAGTGAGACTAAAGGAATATAAGAGGGCAGTCAAGACATGCCCGCCTCACATCATCTGACCCCCTCTGCCTAGAGTTGCGAGGCTGGGAAGGCAACCGGCAAGGGCCAGGAGCCTGGTGCTTAGCAGATGCACAGCGTGACCCCAGACCCCTGCAAGCAGCAGCCACAACGGACCCAACGGCCCAGCACGGGGATGTGGAGACATGCTCAGACACCTCACCTGGCATTTTAGGAAGAACTCCTTGTATCCCCCCTTCAGGACATACAGCTCAGGGTAGTGGAGCTTGGGGTATTCATTGCCAAGCCTATCTCTTTCTCTCACATATCGGCACCTAGTGAAAGGAAGTGAAGGGGAGTCAGGCCACCACCTTATCTAGGGACAGACAACACAGGCGGCGTCCAGGCACTCCCTCCACCCGCCTCCACCAACACCCTCTGCGGCAATCGCTTTGAGCCAGCTTGCTCTCCATTCTGTCCTATGGTCCCCCCATTCAGCTCTTCACCTCAGTAGAATTCTTCCTTCTTGCCCTTTAAACAGGCAAGGCCCAGCACCGACTAGAACCCGGTGCTGTGTTGTCTCTGCATGCATGCAAGCCCTAGTTCTCACTGTGTGCTGCCGCCTCACGTGTCATTCACCCCACTCTACTCTGCTTGTCCTCTCCCGAGAGCTTCCACCTTTGACCTCATTTTGAAGGACTTCTGAACATTCTGCACAATTCTAAGGTTTTTTTTATATGCTTGTCTGCCTCCTATCTGCTCTGAAATGTGAGCTCCACAAAGGCAGAGTTTTGGTTTGCTATATTGTTATTGCTAAAATAACAATAATAATCTGAAGTGGATGCACGTCCCCACTATCTCCATTCATGTGTGAATACTCAGGGCCTGCTCAAATGTTACCTTTCCTGTGTTAAAGGTGTGTTTTTGTTTTTTGTGTTTTTGGTGACAGAATCTCACTACGTTACTGTGTAGTCCAGACTGACATGGATCTGAGTGCAGGAATTAAAGGCATGTCCATCATACCTTCCCTTGAACCCAGGACCTCACAAATCCCAGAGAAATGCTCTCATCTGATGTGAGCTGCACCCCTAGCCTGGCGTTAGTTAGTCTGCAGTTTTTGTTATGGGTTTCACACGGCTCAGGCCAGCCTTATATCCTTATCCCTGCCTTAGCTTCCCCATGGCTGGAACAAGACACGCACCGCCATGTCTGATGCTGTTTCAGAGTATCACCATCATATCAACATTTGCAGAGTAAGAGCTTCAGACTTTTCTGTCTTTTGCTTAAGGAACAACTGCTTGGTATTTAAAGGATGTTATGAGACTAGTAAGTAGAACTCAATGAAGTGGGGGAAACTGGGAGAGCCAAGGAAAAATCAATATGAAGGACCAACAGTGAGTCATTTGGAAAGAGGCTGAACCCATGGTGATATTACAAAGACTGGTATCACCACAAGATGGAACTGGAGAAGCCTAAAAATGATTTGCAATCAAAATGTAAAGGTTAAGTTCATAAAGTACATTCAAGAATATGTTTGGGTTGGGTGGTAGTGCCACAAGCCTTTATTCCCAGCACTCAGGAGGCAATGAAGGTGGATCTCTGCGTTGGAGGCTAGAATGACCTATGTGTCTTGAGTTCCAGAACATTCAGGGCTCAACAGAGAAACCTTACCTTGAACTACCACCCAAAACGGGGTGGGGTGGGTTGGGGTGGGGTGGTGGCAGAATGTTTGGGATAGCAAGATGGGTAAAAGTTGCTCCACCACCTGAGTTGGATCTCAGAAATCTACACAGCAGAACACACTACCCCCAAGTTGTCTTCTGAACTCTACATACACACTATGGTGGGGCACACGCACAATGTTTAAAATAAATAGTAATCGTAAAAAAGTCTATTTGGCCGGGTGCTTGAATTCCAGTACCGAGGAGGCGGGTGGATCTGAGTTTGAGGCTAGCCAGCCTGTTTTACAGAGTGAGTTACAAGATAGCCAGGGTTACACATTTGAAGGGAGAAAAAAAAGGCTGTTTAAAAGACAAATCAGTGTGAGCCGGGCGTGGTGGCGCACGCCTGTAATCCCAGCACTTGGGAGGCAGAGGCAGGCGGATTTCTGAGTTCGAGGCCAGCCTGGTCTACAGAGTGAGTTCCAGGACAGCCAGGACCACACAGAGAAACCCTGTCTCCAAAAAACCAAAAAAAAAAAAAAAAAAAAAAAAAAAAAAGACAAATCAGTGGACAGGAGGTACAGCAAGGGAAACTGTTACAAAGGGAATTATAGTGTCCACAAAAGCCACGCACAGCACAACCGAGGAGCACTGGAGTGACTTGAGATATGTACAATAGGATGCCTGGTATACTAGAATTATGACATATGCCCCCAGGGAAGAAAGCACACACTGCTGCTCTCCACTGCCATGAAGCCTCCACCCCAAAGCCTTACTCTTTGCGGTACTCACATTCGAGGGCCTCTTTCAGAAGAGAACTCGCAGTGGAACACGACAATGACGCGCTTGCCGTCAGTAGGCACGATAGGTTTCTTGAGTAAGAAGTCCTCAACCTCTTCTTCCATGTGCAAGTTCACTGCACCCTGCGAAGACAGCAGTCCCTGAGCGCCTGCTAAACCACACCCACGAAAGGTCTCCTGGCACAGCAGTGCAGCCGACCACCTGCCTCTGCTAGCTCAGTGAGGCTTTCTCTGTAGGTCTACAGACTTTGGCCATTCAGTAACACACATGAGACTCTTCAATGGCACTTCATAAAGTCAGATGCTAATCCCCACTCACATTTAAATGCTGCTCTATATGGTAACACTAAAGCAGCGTGGTCAGCTCCTTCCTCTAGAAACCTGTGTTCCACATGTCCCCTCACAAGGTAGGCAGCCTGACTGAACAGCAGAGCCTTGGTACAGATATCAGGGCATGTTGCCAAACTGGCTTCTTCCAGTCAGGAGCTCTGGGGTGCTCAAGCGTTCATATTTAAGTATCTCAAATGCTTTGGAACACTTTGTGGCCCCACTGAATAGCTTAGACATCAGGGATCCACCTAGAAATGCCCTGAAGCAGGACAGTATGAGGGAGAGAAGTGGAACCGGTGGGAATATTCATTCAGTTTGTGTATACTGGCTTATTTTAAATTCTCTGCGTCAGCTGAGAGATGTCACTATCCCACCTTCTAAGACTCCCAAGATAAGTCTCAAGAATCCAAACCTTGATGTGACCTCCTTCATATTCATATGGGTATCGGCAGTCAATGATAACAAACTCTTTAATGAGGTTGGCAAACTTGCCATTCAGAACAGATGCCATCTGTGAAGAGAAAGGGAGGGTGTCATTCGTTGGCTGTCAGAGAACAAGACCCCAACTCCCTGAGTGCAGTGGGTTCCATAAGCCTGACTTACAATTTCTGGAGAAATATATTTCAAATCCTGATGCTTCCCAGAGACTGTATGAAAGAGATAACCCTTCAGAAAAGGAAAAAAGGAAACAGAAGACATTTAGGGGAACGTGAAAGCTTGCAAATATTAAAGTTTATCCTGTTGCCTGGCTGGGAGGAAACAGCTCAAAAAACAAACCCAGAAGCAAACCTAAGTGAACAGTATATGCTAATTACCTTTCTATGCACTCCACTAACATCTAGATAATTATTGTTGTTTAAGGAGACATGTTTTATTAAGCAGACCTGTTTAGCTCCAAACCCAGACATGTGCCTGCTTCTGGGATTAAAGAAGTCAGTCACTACACCTACCCTCTGAGACAGTCTTACTACATGTATAGGTCAGGCTGGCTTGGAACTGGTAATCCTGAGTCAGGACTGGAACACAGACCTCACAGTGATTTCCTTTTTCCATTGGTTTTTTTTTTTTTTTTTTTTTTTTTGAGACAGGGTCTCTCTGTGTAGCCCTGGCTGTCCTGGAACTCACTCTGTAGACCAGGCTGGCCTCAGACTCAGAGACCTGCCTGCATTTGGAGTGCTGAGATTAAAAGTGTGCAGCAGCAGCACCACCCCCTGGCATCTTTTTCTCCTGTTTTTATCAGGAACTCATCTTAGTGTGAGAAATCACTTAAATGCAGTGAAGGTCAGGCCATAGTGGCACACGAGTTAGTCCCAGCACTAGGGGCTGGGAGGAGGCAGATGATTTCTGAGTTCAAAGCCAGTAGGGGGGCTACATGAGTTCCAGGACAGCCAGGGCTACACAGAGGAACCCTGTCTCAAATAACAAATACCCTTACAGGGGAAAGCAGGTATGACTCAGGTCTGTAATAACAGTTTTTGGGAGGAGGACACAAGTTCAAGATCATCCCCAGCCTGAGTATGAGTCTGTGGCCAACTTAGAATATGAGGTTCTGTCACAAAAACACAAAGAGAGTGGGCGTGGTACTGTATGCTGAAGCTGAGACAGGAGAACTGTTGTCAGTTTGTTCAGTTTGAGTAATAGTGAGAACCACGCCTTGGAAAGTTAGACAACGTGCTCATATAATGAGACATGGTTACCCAGTATGGTTAGGTAGTGAGAATGGGAAACCATCTTGGCTCAGGCTTAACAAAGATGAACACCTCATTGCTACTTTGAGGAACTGGATGAATTAAGAGCTTACCCACCATTAACCATCACTAACCATGAGACAAACCAAAGGCTTTGCTTGTTTCTCCCCCTCAAATTCCCTGTTCTTTCTTTTTTTAGACAGAGTCTCTCTATGTAGCCCCACTGCCCTTGAAGTTACTATACAGACCAGGCTGGCTTCAGTCTGTCTGCCTCTGCCTTAAGTGCTAAGATTAAAGGTGGGGGCATCATGGCCAGCTGCCTGCTCTTTCAGAACCCACCTGAATGATGGACCAATAGCTCAGGCTCTTGCTTTCCCAGACTTGCACACGGGTCAGAGGGAAGGTGGGTAACCACACAGGAAACCACCAAGCCAGCAACAGTCTCATGACCAACACCTACCTCATCCTGAGAAGTTCAACTTTTCTTATCGTTAACTTTTAAAACTGTTACCTTGCCCTCCCCCCATACCTTGAGGAAGGAGAAAGGCTAAGTGGGGCTCCAGCACCCCTTGCCAGCACAACCCAATAGAGTAGCTCTGCTTGCAGTTACCTTGGAGAAATCCCCTATAAGGTCTCTTGGGTCACTGTCCAAAATGTTCTCAATGGTTCCTTTGAGGGAAGATGTCAGGGACAGAGACTGGTGTAGAAGCTGTAAGAAAGCAAGGTAGAGAATGAGACCAGGGTTTTGACTAAAACCCCTAAAACCATTTGTCTTTACCATGCTAAGAAGGTGAAACTGAAATATGAATGCCTATAGTATAAGTAAAAGATTCTGTACTGTGACGGAATCAGAGGGAAGGAGACAGGACCACTGTGTTTCCTAACTAGCTGAGCTCCTCGGAAACCCCCTATCTTTCCATATCTCTGGCTGGCCTGGAACTTGGTAATGTAGCCCAGGCTCGCCTCAAACTCAGAATCTGCAGGGATTACCAGCATGCCAACACACCAGCACCTTTCCTTTTTTATTGTTTACAATGAAAACTGTTGAGCTGATTATCAAGAGAGGCATGCTATAATTCCAGAGGCAGGAGGACTGCCACAGTGTTGAGCCTAGCCATGGCAAGAATCTGCCTTAAAAATAAAAATTAAAAAATAAACACAAAAAACCTGAACCTGTCACTCACTGTAACAGAAGAACATTGATTGCCGTGTGTCTCACAAAATAACACCTAATTACTTTATCTCATCAGAGTTTCTGAACTTCTGATAAGCAAGTTTTTGTAAGAAAACAAAATTGAAGTTGTAAAGATCATTTGGATTGCTTCTGACTAAACAGCCTTCTGTGTTTCTGCTCAACAGCTACACAAGGAACCACTGTGTGAGCATGCCTGAGAACTGTAATCTAGAGGCAACAGGAATAAGATTAGAACTTTGAACTATTTCTTTTTTCTCTTCCAAGGACAGCAGTAAACCTTTCAAAGACAAGAAGAGGCCGGTGAGGTGCTCAGAGGGTAAAAGTACTTGTATGTGCCTGAGAACCCCGGGACCCCGTGGTGGAGAGAGAAGCAAGGCTGGGAAGTTGTCCTCCGACCCCATACATGCCACCGCACACACAGGACTTACACCCACACATGCCACCGCACACACAGGATTTACACCACAGCAGCATTTAGAAGGAGGGCACATTAAGATTTGTTCTCAAGTCCAGCCTGTCAGGTTAGAGTAAACCAGGCAGCACTGATGGGCATTTGTTCCCCCTTTCCTTTTTTTTTTTTTTTTTCTTCCCGAGACAGGGTTTCTCTGTATAGCCCTGGCTGTCCTGGAACTCACTCTGTAGACCAGGCTGGCCTTGAACTCAGAAATCCGCCTGCCTCTGCCTCCTAGAGTGCTGGGATTACAGGCGCTAGCCACCACCGCCCGGTTCTGTCCCCCCCCCCTTCCCTTAAATAGGAAATTAAAAAGTGCCAGGTGGTAGTGGTGCACACCTTTAAATCCCAGTACTAGAGAGGCAGAGGCAGATAGATCTGTCCTTTGTTTAGCAATATCAAGAAGCTGGAGCCATTCTATTTTATAGACAGGTTCTTGTACACTATGGCACAGACAGACACACAGACACACACAAAACAAAATTTCAAACCAAAACAAAAACCTGGGTATGGTTTGTGATTCCAGCACAAGGGAAGCCGAGGCACAGGAAAAGTTCAAAGCAAGCAAGACATGCCAGCAGAGACCTGACCTCCTCACCGCTCTGTGGGGCCCATGCCTTGCCTCTGAATAAGTCAGTGGCACAGGAAAGGAAGGAAGAGTCGCTGGAGCTCGGTGAGCCAGCACCTGAGCAATATGCACAATGCCCGGGTTCAATCCTCAGCACCGAGCAAACTCGGCCCACAACACAAACCCCTCACCCTAAGAAACAAGCAATGAAACCCCACAGAGTGGGGGCTGGACAGATGGCTCACCAGCTAAGAACATTTTGTTGTTTCCAGCATCACATGGTGGATTACACTATTAGTAGTTGCAGTTCTAGGGGATCCAATGCCTTCTGACCTCTGTGGGTACCAGGCATACACGTTGTACACAGATATATATGCAGGTAAGACAATCACACACACAGTAACAGAACCAACTCCCCCAGATCCAGATACCGTATGATCACTAGAATACCATGGTGGTTAGAATGGACGTATCCACAGCAGGAGCATTAATATGAGGTCCCAGTGGATGGCACTGCTTGGGGGACTTAGGAGGAAGTTGCCATTGGACTTCTTTTCTTTTCCCCTTCTTTGTTTTGAGACAGTTTCTCTATGTACCCCTGGCTGCCCTGGAACTTTTGCTGTAGACCAGGTTGGCTTCAAACTCAGAAATCTACTTTCCTCTGCTCTACCATGTCCAGCTTGGGGCTGAGGTTTCAAAAATCCTAACGCCATCCCCAGTTCACTGCGCCTTTTCTGTTCCCATGCTTCCCCTCAGTGATGGTAATAACCTTAAGCACAAAACAAACCCCTTCCTGTAACCGCCTTGGTTATGGTGTTCTATCACAGCACAAGAAAATAATACAAGCACCTAAAATGAACAGCACATTAGCAAAATACTACTCAGAAACAGAACAGATGCAGCTCATACACTGCTACTGAATATACCACTCTGTAAGACAGTATCTGCGAGACTGAACCATACACCTGATCCATGGCACAGCAATTCTACCCCTATCCCCCTATTTAAGGGATAAAAACAGTACTGGACTCTACAGACCAGTGGGAACCTCTAGATATGACAAGTGATTTAAGTTCTTTAACAAGACAGATAAAAAGAACAGATATTCAAAGAATGCAGGATGGTGGTGCATACCTGCAATCCAAGCACCAGGGCAGAGACAGGAGGATCACAAGTTCCAGGCCAGCCTGAAACAAGACCTTACCTCAAAAGCCAAAGCAAAACAAAAACCTAAACAAATGACACAATCTCCTAAGTAAACAACAAACAGAAGCAAGTAAAAGTAGCAAGGCTTGCTGGGAAGTGATGGTGCACTCCTTTAATCCCAGCATTTGGGAGGCAGAGGCAGAGGCAGGCGGATTTCTGAGTTCAAGGCCAGCCTGGCGTACAGAGTGAGTGCCAGAACAGCCAAAGTTACCCAGAGAAATCCTGTTCAAAAACAAAACAAAACAAAACAAAACAAAACAAAACAAAACAAAACAAAACAAAAGTAAGGCCTGGCAAGGACAGGACGAACAAGTAGAAATGTTTAGAGCCAAAAGACCATTCTGAGAACTTAACTCACCTGGGTTGGCTCCAGAGCATCTGCTTTCACTGGGCTGGCCTCGCTCTTCCTCCTCTTTGTACCTCGAGGAGACTCCTCGTGAGGTCGGTCTGCTCTCTTCAGCACTGCCCGAGTGCTGGTGCTGCTGGAGGAGCCGCACGGGGACAGGGAATCAAACAGCCCGCATCGATCACCCTTGGAGTGGAAGAGACAGACCCAACCCTCGATTAAAATCTAACCACTTGAATGACCCTAAGCCCCTCTGTTGTTTTAGTCAACATAGTTAAGGACTTTGTTTTAGTGGCTCAGCTCCTCAAAACTACACACACCGAATCACTTACGGGGTTTGTAGGTCTTCTCATGACAAGAGGAGCTGTCCAGAGGCTTGCCATGCACGAGGGGGTCTCCTCGTCATTCTAGAAGAAGAGAAAACTGCTTTCAAACAGATCCAGCAGATGGGCTAGGGCCCAGCAACCAAATGCTTTGCAGGTGACTTTCCTAAGAAATACTAGAGAAGTCTAGATAACAAGTTTTGTGTTGTGTTTTGGAGAGTCTTACTGTGTAGCAGGGGCTGGCCTTGAACTTGCAGCTTATGGCAATCCTTCGGTTCAGCATCCTCAATGTTGAAATTACTAGCATGTAACACCAGGCCAGTCTAGTATCTTTTTAGTACAAGGAATTGATTGAGCCTAAGGACTTGTACACACCCCCAAGCCCATGCTATATCTTAGTTCCAGAAATATCTCAATACTTTCCTCCTTCCCTATTCCTAAGACTGGTGTCCCTCAGGGTAAGAGGAAAGATCTTACCAGTATTATCTCACCTCCCACCCTGCTGGATTTAGTCAAGCAGACAGAAGAGTCAACAAACTCTCACAAAAATCACCCTTCTGCAGGGTGTTTAGAATGAATAGGCACACCCACCCACAGATGGTACCTTTAGATTCTCTCCATCCAGAAGGTCTATAAAGCCATCATCCTCATCAGACAAAGTAGCTTTCACAGGTGACTGGGGTGTAAAAAGAGGACTGAAATTTCCTGATTCACTAATATCACTTTCATTTGAAGATAGCTGGAAGACAGAATTAGCAAGAACTCTAGACCACTTTGATTGCTTAGGCGGACCGCTTAAAGAAAAAAGAGAGTGTGCGAGTGCACCGTGTGTGAACCCAGCACCTTCAGAGGTCAGGAGGGCACTGGAGGCCCTGGCTCCTGAGCCCTGCCTGCGGTGACGACTAAGGCCAGGCTGTACCATGTGAAGGCTGTGATCACCTAAACCTGTTGAAAATACAAGTGTCTATGGTGATCACAAAATGGCAGGCCAGAGAACGCTCAAGAAAGCCCAAGTAACTCTAGACAAATGGAAACAAGGGGAACTCGCTCTAAACTCTACCCTACTCCTTTATTATCTCAGGAGACGGGGCAGTCAAATATGAACTAAAACCCATGAACCTCTTTCTTCCCCTTCCGAAATGTTGAGATTACAGGTGCACACCTCCAAGCTTGGCCTGTAACCTAGGTCTTCATTAGGATTAAAATGAAAGTTGGGGTCGGAGAGATGGCTCCATGGGTAAGAGCAAGTACTGCTCTTGCAGAAGCTTGAGTTTAAACCCCAGTGTCTGCCCTCAGACAGCTCACGGGGCCTGCAGTCCCAGCCTTGCCTGGTCCCAAGCCTCTGGCCTCCTCGGGCAGCTATGCGCATGGGGTGCACATACCACCCTACTCCACAAAATTAAAACTGTGATTTAAACTGATAGCTGCCAAATTTCAAAATGAGGGATTATGATGTTTTAAACAGCAATAAAATCTTTATGACTATGATCCCATTTAAGCCACACCACGTACTTCTGGTAGTCAATCCCTTTTTTCTTCCTTGAGACTAAATGCTCCCAGTGTTCGTCCTATCTCAGCCTCAGGTATAGCAAGGATCACATGTGTCAACATAACCAAATAATCCCTTGCTTTTTGTTTCTTAGACAAAAACGGATGCATAAGAGATACCAAGATCATACAACTCATCTATTCAACATCCTACCTCGGAAACCAATTTGGTGTAGTGGCAAACGCCTGTGATCCTAGAGGCAGGAGCATAAAGAATTCAAGACTAGTTCTGACTACATAGCAAATTTGAGGCTAGCCTAGGGATTTAAGGGATCCTGTCTCAGAAAAGCAAATAACAAACCCCCCAATCCAAATGAAAGCCAAACTAGTAAAGTAAGCACAGGCTTTCTAAAGTCTGCATCCTCAGCATCTACAATTACAGGTGCTTTTTTTTCTTTTCTTTCTTTCTCTTTTTTTTTTTTTTTTTGGTTTTTTTTTTCGAGACAGGACAGGGTTTCTCTGTGTAGCCCTGGCTGTCTTGGAACTCACTCTGTAGAGACCAGGCTGTCCTCGAACTCAGAAATCCGCCTGCCTCTGCCTCCCGAGTACTGGGATTACAGGCGTGCGCCACCACGGCCCAGCTTACAGGTGCTTTTAATGATCAGACAATTACAGAAAATCTCAGCATTCTGATTCCCAAGTGTCTACCAAAAATATTCAGTTTCAGATGTTTTTGAACTATTATCATGTGCCGAGGAATCCATAGTTCCAGTCTGCTTTTACATGTCCTTTGATGAATACATGGACTTCTCTAACGAAACCTTCTAATCAGTCAAATGAGGTAACTCCAGCTAATTCATAAGCCTCAGCCTTGGGCCACCAAGCATAACAGTAAACTTGCTTTTTCCTTTTTTGTAACATTATTTCATGTAGCCCAGGCTGGTCTTAAATCACAGCAGAGCTAAACATAACCTTGAACTCCTGGTCCCCCTCCCTCTAACTTTCAAATGCTTGGGTTATAGGCATGCACCACAGGTTCAGCATGAGCAAGTTTCATGCCGATACAACACACGCACATGCCATGTTGTAATTTCTCTTCCCATGATGAACTCCCAGCATGAAAGCCAAAACACGTACCATCCGAGCTGGGGCTGAATTCTGCCTGTGTGTAAAGGGATCTTTACTCTCCTCATGAACGTGAGCATTCAGGCAGCCACGAGATGCAGGTCTTATTGGCTTTTTAAATTCAAATGCTTCCTGTAAGATAATATATTTGGAATATTTTCTAGTGTCCATGAAATGAGCTGTAGGGCTGGTAAGACGGCTTGACAGGTAAATACACTTGCTGAGAAGCCTGAAGATCGGAATTGCATCCTCAAGCCCCACACGGTGGAGAGAACAGACTTCTGAAAGCCGACCTGTCTCCAACACATGTGCACTGTGGCAGCTCCCACCCACAGGCTTTCTCTTTCACTAAGTTAATGAAAACTTGTTGAGGCTAGAGAGATGGCTTAGCAGTAAGAACAGAGTTTCTTTCAATTCATTCATTCATTTATTTTGTATTCAGAGTCAGGGTTTCTCCTGGAGCCATGCTGTCTGTACAGCATACTGTCCTTGTCCACCTGCCTGTCTCCCAAGTGCTGGGATTAAAGATGTGAACCACCACCACCACCACCACCAACCAGAGAGCACATTTCTTTTAGAAGACCCCGGTTTGATTCCTAGTACACACAGGTTGGCTTACAACCATCTGTATGTGTCTCGGGGATCTGACACCCTCGTCAGGCCTTTGCAGGCACAAGGCACATACATGGTACACAGACACACACCAAAGTAAAACACCCATATGCAGGAAAATGCATGCCTTTCAGTCTTTATTACTAAGTACTCTCTGAATATAAGCTTATCTAATCATCAAATGCAACCTGACTGTTGCTATTTTCCATGTAAGAAAACTACATCTACAGGTTAAATGGTGTGCCTAAGATCTTGAAGCCAGAGAGGACAACTCCAAAAAGTTATTTAATCTATGCTATTACTCCTCTAGAGCAAAGCTTCCAGGAAGGCAACCATGGGAGAAGTCAAGTTTGGGTCAAGAGCCACATGGATACTTTTGGTCCAGTGGAACTGGAAAGGTTGACAAACTGTCCCAAGCGGTCAAGGAGGGAACCCATTTGCATGGAATACCTCATGACACCTCCCAAAGTTGCCAAACAAAATCTGCTTTCATACAGGATGCAGGTCTTTTAAGGGTTATCAACTGGTATTTTAGCAGGAAAGAGGAAACAACAAATATATGGAAATAGAGTGAAGGAGAGCCAAGCCCATCAACCTGCCCGACTACTCTAGATGAGAAGCCCCGTAGGACTTAAGAGAGAGGCGGCACACATGGGCTTCTGGGTAAGCCTCACCATCCTCACAGCAACCATGTCAGATACTCTCCACAGAGCTCGCACGGCTTTGGAGTTTGGGGGCTTACTCCAGTGTTTAGAAATGTGGCAGGTACTCCTCACAGCAAACAAGGCGCTGCTAGCTGGGCCCATTGGCGCACAGCTTCCAAACACAACTAATAAGATTTTCATGAGCTTACCGGAGGGTTGGAGTCAAGAAAAGACTCTTCTAGATAAAACTCATGGATGTAATTACTCCTCATGAAAGCTACTTACTAAAATCTAGCAACATTTACCTGTCAGGTACTGTCCTAAATTCTCTATATATGTAGTCTTATTTAATTTCTAAAATAGCCGTAATAGATTTTGCTACCTTACAAAAAAATCCAACAACCAAAACAACAAGAAACCCACAAAGGAGCCTAACAAAACTCCAGATCACAAATCGAGGTAGAAGCAAGATTCAAATCCAGATTCTCTAATCTCGATAGTCCCAGAGAGGGCAGTCCAGCCACATCTCTGGTAAGCTGCGGACACTTGGGTTTCACTTGCAGCCAGGGTTACCGTGTTGGTGCTGCGCTTACATTCTCTTTATTTTCATCCTGGTCGATGAGTTGGAAGATGTCATGGTCCAGGGAATCAGAGTGGCTCCTCTTCAGTGCTGGGCTACATCCCAAGAGCTTCTGCTACCAAGTGAAAAAGAGAAATTGAGTTCACAGAGGAAAGCACAATGGGAAACTCAGTTTTCCTTTTTCTCTTCTTTTGCGATACGGTTTCACTTTGAAGCCCAGGCTGGCTCTGAACTTGAGAGGACCTTCCTGCCTCAGCCTCCCAAACGCTAAGATTACAGGTTTGACCTACCATACACAGCCAAAACTTTGATTCTTAAAGAAATTAAGTGGGGGTTGGAAGACATAGCTTACCACCACATAATGCAGCAGGTAACCAGTAAATGTGCCCAGGGCTCCGACCTGCTCTAACTCAGAATGGCCTAACACCTAATCAGACAAGGCCTATAGCCCTCTTGGCAGATATAATATAGTGCCACACCAACCCCCTAGTAACATTTGCATAAGAAGAACATTTCCTGGTTTAATAAAACTGAGCTTGAGTACAAAGTCCGCAAAAGGCAGCCACAGTTGAAGTTCCTCTAGGTAATGCCTTACTGCCTATGTGTCTATAGGAATGTAGAACAGCAATGTCCACTTCCTAACTGTAGGGAAGCTGGTGGCTGGCAGAGCAATTTACCGGTATTAGCTCAAAACAACAATGGAACTTACAGGTAGGGAGTTTATTCTCCTCAGGGAAATTTCAAGGCTGTAATGAGATCAAAAGGTAAACATAAGAATAAAGAGATATTTATATAAGCAGATTCATATCACTCAACCCATAGTAGGGAGAGGACAGGCATGTCAGGTTCTCGTTGTAGGATATGCAAGAACAATGTTCCCTGGTCTCAGGAGCACTCCAGATTGAAAAAACAAAAAACCCCCCGTGATGTCTCCTAAAATACATACATCCGTTCGTTTAAGGCTTTAACGTTAAAAAGTAGAGCAGGGGAAATTACAGCTGAACTAAAGGAGGAGAGCCCTGTAGGCCGCTGCCTCAAGCAGCACTCGTTCCCCGCGGTGTTTCCAGCATTCAAGCAATTCGCTAGGCATGGCTAACTGCCAAGCTCTAGTCCGCTGTATAGAGCACGTCACTCAGAAATTAAGTTTTGTCCAGGAGCACTAGCGCATACCTTTATCCCAGCACCCAGGAGGCAGGCACATCTCCAGTTCCAGGACAGCCTGGGCTTTGTAATGAGACTCCATATCAAAAGGTAACCAACAGCTCTCTTCTTTTGGGGGGCGGGGGGTTGGATTCACCCTGTCTAGGACCTCACACACCACTCGAGCACTCCATCACCGAGTTTGCACTTTTTATTTTGAGACAGGGTTTGACTAAATTGCCCAGACAGCACTTTGCGTTTCTGACCCTTTGGCCTTAACTTCCTGAGTAGCTGAGACTGCAGGCCTCTACCACTGGGCTTACTTAAGGGAAACTTCCCTTCTAAGTAGGAAATTTTAAAGTAACGAATACATACTTTTCTTTACTGTCCAAGGGCCCAGGAGAATCTAGACAGAAACCTTTGAGAAATAAAAACAGAATTCTTAGAAAATAATACACATTCTGGTGTTAAGCAACATTTTCTAAGCACATCCATGGATCCTCTTCTATTTGCAAATACCATCAAGAGAGTCAAGATTGAAGAGGCTAACTGATACCAAGATTGGCTGATTTTTTTCAGGTAGTACTGAGCCCTTTAACTTTTTGTGGAGTTATTTTATTTTTTCAAACACACCTCATTTAGGGGTATGAAAAATACAACCAGCTAAGTTCAGTTCTAAGAGGCCAATCTGGTGTATACAGTGAAATTGTGTCTTTTAAATAAATAGTGTTGGAGAGATGGTTCCGAAGAGCACAATTGCTCTTGTAGAAGACCTGAGTTCAATTCCCAGCAACCACATGTTAATAATATCTGTAACTCAGTTCCAGGGGATCTGACACCCTCTTCTGGCCCTCAAAGAAAGTACACACCATGAGCACACACGAGAGGTATGTGAGCCAAGATCCACACATATAAAAGCACACATTTAAAATAAAGAAAAGGAATAAAGACTTGGTACTTTTTCGCTTCATAAACTGTCTCAGGAGCTCCCTCTTTACTCTACTGAAGGGTGTTTGTCACTCCACACTGTAATTTCCATGTGTACGGTTACCAATTAAACTCCTAGGCAGGATGCTTCCTGAATGGCTGACTCCAGATGAATGTGAAGGCTGAACCTGGCTTGGTCAGGGGGATGGTGGCCCATGTCTTTGACCACAGCACTCAAGAGGCAAGAGGCCAACATGATCTACATGGTGAGACCCTGTCTCAAAATAAATACATTGATTTAATTAAATTCTTAAAAATTAAGGGGCTCAGTGGTTAATAGCACTTGGTGCTCCTGTAGAGGGGACAAATTCAGTTCCCAGCAACCAATGCCTTCTGATCTAAACACACACCTACACACACAGCACATTCAGACACATAAGCAATAAAGACAATACCTGAGTCAGTCGATTCCGAGGAGCCCATTCTCTGTAGACTGCTGTTATTTTTCACTTCCATTGATTTCTCAAAGTCACTGAAACCAAGAGGAATACCTCCACATGAGCAATTTCTGGCACATGTCATATACAGAAGGGCCAGAAGTACCCACAAACCATCTTTGAGAACAAGCCAAGGACACCCTACTCTCACACTTGGTCACCCAGAATACCCCAGTTAGCATTTAAACAAAGAAAGTGCGTCGCTTGGCCTTGGGCCACATTGTTAAGACCTGCCTGTGGCAAAGGCTGGGTAGGTTGTTTCCTTAAACGAGAGCCTCAGTCTGAGGTACCGCGCTAGGAGTAAGGGCAAAGGTGACTAGGCCAGGAGTCCCAGTTTTTCAGGGTTTGGAAAAGTTGTAAGATAAGTTTAGGAGTCGAGTTGCCCAACACCGAAGGAAAAGCAACTTCACTAAAAATAGTGGAAAGCGTTTTTGTTACTGGTAGTGGTGTAGGGCTACTAAGTTCACGAAGATTTCCGATATAGGAAAGTTAGATAAAAAGTGATAGTTTAGAAAGGTAGATGGGTAGATATTAGAAATGTGTCGGCCAAATGGCTGCAGAGATTTTGCACAAATGCAAGAAAAGAAAAGGCCACGTCCCTTTGTTGAGAAGGAACAAAGCTTACAGGAAACTAAGATCCGGCGCGGGTGGTTCAGCAGTGGTAGTGAGGGCCTAGAAGGACCCATTCCCCGCCCCCCCGCGCCCCCCGCAAGGGTAGATTCCAAAGACTTTTCTGGAATAGAGACAGAGTAAAGAGAAATCTGAAAAGGGTGAACAAGACAGGATGCCCAGCAGGCTTCCCCGATCTCCGGTCCGGCTCGGGCAGTGGATAGCCCTGGACTATCCGAACGGCCTCTCCCGCCCAACATTCCGCCCGGGGGGGAGGGTGCACATGGCGGGCCCGGCCAGGCCATCCCGGATCGGCGCATCAGAACCAAGTGGACAGACTCTGCTTCCTGCTGGATCATCCCGAGGGCTGACCAGAAGCCAGCGGCCTGGGGCATCGCTGGCCGGTCTCTCACCTGCCCAGCCCTTCCAGCTGGTCCATGGTGGCCGCCAGGTTGGTGACAGGGGACAGTCCGCCAGCAGCTGAGGCTCCAGACAGCACCTTCCCCGTGGACTGCGGCGCAGGAGTGGGGCTGCAAGCGAAGAGCAGGCGGCGGCGGTGGGGGGGCTCCGGGCCCAGTTCCATGGCGCCGCCGGGCCTGCCCGGACTCCCGCTCCGTCTTCCTCCGCCTCCGCTGCGCCGGGCCCCGCCCCGCTGGCACCGGCTTCAGCCGCGTGCCACGCCGCCAGCGCCCGCGGGTCAAACACAAACACGACCCCGCGGTTCAGAGACGCGGCCGCCACGGGCGGCGGCGCGGACGGGCGAGCGTAGGGGAACTCGGCAGGCGCCAGGCACAAGCACCGGTGCTTCCCTCGCCGTCCCGCGAGGCCCGCAGGCGGGCGGGCGCCTGCAACCTCAAGATTAAATCCAAACAAACTCCGTGGAGGAAGAGTCTTGAGGCCACCGGCCCGATTAACTCTCCTCACTTTTTTCTCCTTCCTTGCTCGGTACCGGGTTCGCAGAGGAGGAACCTTCACTTCCCTCACCACCAAAGTGGCCTTAGCGTTAATTGCTGCACACTCAGGACAGCCGCCGCCCCGCCCCTTTCCTAGTTGGCGCCAAAGGAATTCACCAATCAGGAAGCAAACTTCTCCTCGCTCCCGAATGACAGCTGAACTGGACCAATGAGACGGAAAGGAGCAAGCATCTCGTGGGCTTCCTCGAGGTCACTCCCTCTCCGGATGGGGCGAAGCCTGAAGAGTTAGGAGGTGGCTGAAGAGAAAGGAGCAGAGAAATCAATGAAACTCTCTGTGAGGGCGCTCGTCCCTACCTAAAGGCCTAGCTCCTTTTCAGTTGTATGCTGGGTAATGTAGTTCCCACAGCGCATGCTTGGCCGGTCACACACCCAGTCTGAGCTACTGAGCCTAGTTCTGTCTGCACTTTTATTTTTTAAAGAGACATAGAGACTAGGGAAGGCCATTAGACCTAGCTTAGGCTCTTCCTCTAACTGTGTAGTACAGTACCATGGACCCCTCTTTTCCTTCCTAGGCCTTCAAACTCTGATTTTGTTTTTCTTTCTTTCTTTCTTTCTTTCTTTCTTTCTTTCTTTCTTTCTTTCTCTCTCTCTCTCTCTCTCTCTCTCTCTCTCCCTCCCTCCCTCCCTCCCTCCCTCCCTCCCTCCCTCCTTTCTTTCTTTCTTTCTTTCTTTCTTTCTTTTTCGAGACAGGGTTTCTCTGTGTAGCCCTAGCTGTCCTGGAACCTGCTCTGTAGACCAGTCTGGCCTTGAATTCAGATCCATTTGACTCTGCCTCTCGAATGCTGAAATTAAAGGCATGTGCCAGCATTCCTGCTCCAGGCTCTAATTAAATTAAATTAAATTAATTTTTGAATTGAAATAGGAATTGAATAGGGATTACTTCTATAGCCTGGGCTGAAACAGGAGGAGTCCAGAGCAGTACATCATGATCCACAGATAACAAGCATGGGGGTGGGGAGTGGGGAGGGAGGGGGAGAGAGAGACTCTGCCTGGTGTGGGTTTTTAGGAACTCAAAACCCACTCCCATTGACACACCTGTTCCAACAAGGCCACACCCACTGTAAAATCCCTCCCAAACAGTTCTATCAATTGAGGATCAAGCACTCAATCATATGAGCCTATGGGAGCCATTCCCATTCAAGTCACCATAAAAGTACGAGGCAACATTTAGTGTTTAAGTACATAGCAGCGTTTCAAGTATGATGATTGTATTGGTTTACTTAATCTTTACAAGTCTTACATCACAAAAATAATTCCATGAGGAACCAGAGTGAAGGAAATGCAGTTAATTTATTCATTATTTAGATGAATAACCATTATACACTCACAAGACGTGGTTTTGGGCTTAAGTGTCTTTAGAATGGCCATATTTGTGATTCCATATATTTTTCTTTTCAGACAGGGTCTCATTCAGTAAGGCTGGCTTTGAACTCTCTATAGTCAAGGATGGCCTTGAATCTGATCTTCCAGTTCACCCCTGATCTTCGCTTTGTGCTTGTTAGGAAAACACTTCCAAATAAGCTTCGTTCCACGCCCCCACTCCCTCACCCCCACCCCTTGAGCTTCCTCAGTTACTTTGCTCAAAGGATGTAATTCAAGCTGGGGAGGGTAAGAAATGCCCGGAAACCACAGAATGTGGGAGGTAGAAGCAGAAATTTAAAGTCATCCTCAGCTACATAGGCAGTTCTAGGCCAGGTGGGGCTACTTGAGACCCTTTTCAAAACACAAGCAACAACAACAACAACATTTTTTTTAAGTCTTGGGGCTGATAAGATGTTGCGACAGGTACAGATGCCTGTAAGCCATGACCTCTGGGTCCCACATGGTGGAAGAAGAAAAACCACTCCGAAGAGTTGTCCCTTGACCTCCACATTTGAGTACACGCAAGTAAATGTAGTAAGTTAAAAATGATGTCACTTGGGGGCTGGAGAGATGGCTCAGTGCTTAAGAGCACTGACTGCGCTTCCAGAGGTCCTGAGTTCAAGTCCCAGCAACCACATGGTGGCTCACAGCCATCCATAATGGGATCTGGTACCCTCTTCTGGTGTTTCTGAAGACAGCTACAGTGTACTCACATATAATAAATAATAAGAATTTTTAAAAAATGATGTCACTTGCATCAATGTTTAAATTTTTATTTTTTTGAGCCTTGGCTGTCCTGGAACTCTCTCTGTAGACCAGGCTGGCCTTAAACTCAGAGATCCACCTGCCCCTGACTTTTGAGTACTGGGATTAAAAGTGTGCACCACCACTGCCCCGTCAATGTGCAAAGATCAAACAAAATTTAAGTAACATTATGCGAGTTGACTTGCTTATTTCTCTTGTAAAAGAATTCTCTAGTAGGAGAATTTTCTCTTGTAAATGAAGTGGCAGGGGATCTTGTACAAGGCCAAGTCCTAAGTAAGCATAGCTGCTATTTTAATGTTCTTCATATTGTTGGTGGTACTGAGGGTTAGTTTATTTTTAAGCATTTTCATTATTATTCATGTATGTGTATGTGTATATGTATATGTGTCTGTCCATGTGCACGTATCTGAGTTCCTGGTAAAGTCAGATGCATGTCACACCCCCTCAGAGCTCAAGGTACGGGTAGTTCTCAGCTGTTAGGAACTGAACTTGGGTCCTCTGGAGAAACAGTACATGCCTTTAACCCCTCAGCCATCTCTGCTGTGGTGGTCAGTTTTTCCAGACAGGGGCTCATGTATCCTGGCCCTGGCCTCAGGGCCAAAAATAGCTTTGAGTTCTTGGTCTTACTGCTGCCTGCAGTATTATTATATATTCACAGGGTTTTGATATGTAGTTCTGGCTCATTTAGAACTCACGTAAAACAGGCTGGCCTAGAACTCACAGAAATCCACCTACCTCTGCCTCCATAGTGCTTGGACTAAAGGAATGGTCTGCCACAACCAGTTTTTAAAGGTTCACAGTTTTAAATTAGGTGGAGTGGTGTACACCTGTAGTCCTAGTGCTTGGGTGGAAGGGGGAGATAGGAGAATGGTGTATTTGAAGACAGCCTGGGCTATACAGTAAGCCCAAGAGACTCTGTCTCAGAAGGAAAGAAAGAACCCTTCTGTTCACTCCTAAGATATTCTGATCCCCTGGCTAGTGTGGGGTCCTGCCCAGAATTTACATAATTAGAAAGTTCTCTAGATTATTTGAAACAGCTAGGTTTGAGGACCACTGACCTGAATTTTTAATTTTGCTTTTTATCTTGCCCTACCTGCTCTGGAACTTGCTACATAGCCCACACTGGCCTCAACTTTGTAACAATTCTTCTCCCTCTAACTCCCAAATCCTGGAATTACAAACATGAATCACTATTCGTAGTGAGACCCCAGGATGTAATTATATTAATTAAACTGTAGTTGTATTGGTTGTTATGAGAAATAGGTTTTGTATATGGCTTGTACCTCTAAGGGAAAAGTTCATTCTGGATCCAGAGATGAGTGACCATGGCCCAGGGACAGATTCAGGTCACTCCAAATGCCCAACACTTTCATTAATAACACAAAATTATAATCAAGGTACTTTAAAAATACATTAGTGGTTAGGCCTGGTGGAACAATCTTCTAATCTCAGAACTCAGAAGACAGAGGCCAGTCTGGTCTACGCAGTGAGTTCCAGGACACCCAGGCCTATAGAGATAGACCTTATCTTAAAAAACAAACAACCAAAATAAATAGAAAATAAAAATACACTGGTCCGTCCAGTTTGGTGATACACACCTTTAGTCCCAGCAAGGAATTCCAGACCAGCCTGGTCTACATAGTGAATTTCCAGGTTAACCCAGGCTTCACAGTGAGACCCTGTCTTAAAACAAAATAAAACATGGTCGGAAATAGCCAAGCAGATGACCTCTGTATGGGATTCCAGTGCCCTCTTAACCGCTGAGCCTTGGCTCCAGCCTCTCAAGTCAGAACACCCCTTGCCTTTGGGCTGATGGAAGCCAGGAGTCTGTGGGCACATTCCAAAACGAGTTTCACCTGATAGTCACACAGATGTTAGGGAAAATACAGATAGGCAATAAATAGTTACCGAGAAGGTTAAAGATAGCCCAAGAGAACGTGCTCCAGACTTGCGGCATTCTGGGTCGGCTAACTGCTGAACCACAAGTTTTAATCAGTCAATCAGCCTTGGTGACTGTTTTACGAGGGTGTGGCCTTCTCCAGGAAGCTAATCCACATCCTCCTCATTGAGTGTGTGCTCTGGAATGCCAACGTTTTCTAGCTCACAAGCTCCGGAGGAGTGCACTGGCACCCACGACTCTACTTTCCTTACACGGAAACTTCTAAACTTCCTGCCCCTCCTGGTGCTCAAGGCAAGAAACCCCACTTCCCTCTGCTTCTCTTCTGGTGAACCCTCTAGCAGTGACTTTTCCCAGATTGGTCTTTCGAACTGTAAATCTAATTACCACCTATTGCTAAAGCTTTTTTTTTTTTTTTAATTTATTTATTTATTTTTTTTTTTTGGTTTTTGGTTTTTAGAGACAGGGTTTCTCTGTATAGCCCTGGCTGTCCTGGAACTAGCTCTGTAGACCAGGCTGGCCTCAAACTCAGAAATCCACCTGCCTCTGCCTCCCAAGTGCTGGGATTAAAGGCGTGCGCCACCACCGCCCGGCAATTTATTTTTTATTTATTTATTTATTTTTTTGTTTTTTCCAGACAGGATTTCTCTGTGTAGTCCTGGCTGTTCTGGAACTCACTCTGTAGACCAGGCTGGCCTCCAACTCAGAAATCCGCCTGCCTCTGCCTCCCAGAGTGCTGGGATTACAGGCGTGCGCCACCACGCCCAGCTGCTAAAGCTTTTAAAGCACATCTAATCATTACAAAGCAGGAGCTTTTCTGGCCTCAGTAAGCTACACTTTGAATTCTAGGCCAGGCTGGCCTACCTGAGACCTTGTCTCAGAAAACCAATGAGTGTGGCATGGTAGCACACTTCTTTAATCCCAGCACAGGCAGGTGGATGTCTGTAAGTTCAAGACAGGCCTGGTCTACACAGTGAGTTCCAGGACAGTCAGGGCTACATTGTGAGACCTGTCTTAAAAAAGTAATAATAAATAAAATAAAATTAAAAAAAAGGAAAGAGAAAAGGGGGAAGGAGGGAGGGAGAAAAGGAGAAGTGAAAATGATACACTCCTGTGTTTTGGTTTTTTGCTTTGTTTTTTTGTTTTTTCGAGAGAGGGTTTCTGTGTAGCTCTGGCTGTCCTGGAACTCACTCTGTAGACCAGGTTGGCCTCAAACTCAGAAATCAGCCTGCCTCTGCCTCCCAAGTGCTGGGATTACAGGCGTGCGCCACTACCGCCCGGCCCGTGTGTTTTGAAATGACTGAGATACTGAAAATAATAGTTATCAAAAAAATAAATAAATAAGAGAGAAATTCCAGGAGGTGGCACAGGCCTTGAATTTAATCCCAGCACTCTGGAGGCAGAAGTAGGCAAATCTTTATGAGTTTGAGGTCACTTTGGTCTACATAGCAAGTTCTAGGTCGGTCAAGGCTACAGAGTGAGCCCCTGTAATGTTACTAATAGGCTTAAGACAAAGCTCAGCAGGCAGCCAGCTGCCCGTCTCGGAAGGGGCGCGCCTGAATCCCAGTACTTGTGAGGTCTAGGCAAGAGGATCAGAAGTTTAAGGTCATCTGTAGCTACACAGTAAAATTCAAAACTAGCCGTGGATGCAATGAGACTTGCCTCAAAAAATAAGAGTCTGGAGAGACGATTCAGTGATTAAGAACTCCTGGTGCTCTTAGAGAGGCTACTGTTCAGTTCCCAGCACCCACACTGTCTGGGATCAGACACCCTCTTCTGACTTCTGTGGGCAACAGGCATGCCTGGTGGTACATATATATACACATAAGCAAAACCTTCACACACATAAATAAATCTAAAATAAAATAAATTTTACGAGACACATACCTATAGTTCCAGCCTTTGGGAGATTCAGGCACGGGAGTCTCAAATCTAAGATCAGCTTGAGTAACTTTGATACCTTGTGTCCATAAAAAAAAATGCAAATAGAGTTTTTAGGGCAGAGCCATTAGCCGCTCTTCCCCTCCTGTGTCTCAGAGATTTAGTCAACACGGCCAAGTTGGGGAGAAAAAATATAAAGGAGTCCACCGATCTCACATCTGTCTTAGGGTACTGACATGAGAATTAGGTTTAAACAGAGGGCAAGAATGCCTGATTCAGCAGTTGCTCAAGATACAGTCTTACCCATCACGGCCAGGTTTCCTGCAAATTACTCGCCTGCCATCTCTGGCATCTCTCAGGGTCCAGTCTGGAAGATGTTACTTCTGCTTCAGGGCAGACCCACCCTCAAAGGACACCTACCTTCTTCTTGGTATTTGTGCATCGTGGTCTGACCTGTGACATTTTGCTGTCCCAGGAATCCAGGGTGTCTCAGGAGAAGAGGGTGAGAAGAACGACTTGTCTGTACAGGTGGAGCTTGAAGGTACGAACCACAGGCTCTCCTTACCTGGCCGACCCAAGAGAAGACTCAATGCTTTTTAGTAAAGTGCTTTTTAAAAATTTCAATAAATTGTTTATTCATACAATATGTAATACACTATTATACACAGTTGGGATGGAGGGGGATGCCCGAGTAAAGCTTTTTTTTTTTTTTTTTTTTTTTTTTTTGGTTTTTTGAGACAGGGTTTCTCTGTGTAGTCCTGGCTGTCCTGGAACTCACTCTGTAGACCAGGCTGGCCTCGAACTCAGAAATCCGCCTGCCTCTGCCTCCCAAGTGCTGGGACTACAGGCGTGCGCCACCACGCCGGGCTTCCGGGTAAAGCTTTTGAAGCCGGAAGGTGTGGATGCCTGAAAAATGGCGAAGGGACAACTGGGGGATGGGCAGCCACGGAGTGCTTTCTGATGAACCCTGGCTACCTACAGAAGAGAAGAAATGAGTTGTCTGGGAACTGGGTCGCGGATCCTGGATGGGCTCCCAGAAGTTGCTGTGAGGCACAAGATAACAGCAAGATAAAGTACAAGGGGCTTTTTGGTTTTTATTTTGTTTGTTTTTTATCTTTTGTCTTTTGTTGAGAGAGAATCTTTTTTGTTGTTGTTGTTATTTTATTTGTTTGTTCATTTATATTTTGAGGCAAGGTCTCACTTTGTAGTCCAAGCTGGCCTGGAACTCACAAAGACCAGGCAACTTCTGCTTTCCCAATGCTGGGATTAAAGGTGTATGCTGCCATTGACTAGATTTTTGTTTAATTGTCTGTGAGAACATTTGCGCAGGTGTGTGTGTGTGTGTGTGTGTGTGTGTGTGTGTGTGTGCTTAAGTGCCTAAGCAGGCCAGAAGAGTTGGATCCTTCTGGTGCTGGATTTACAGGCCAAGGTGAGCCTCCTGACAGGAGTGCTGGCCATCAGACTTGGGGCCTTTGGAAGAGCCTATGAGCCACCTGTTTCCTCAGTCTCCTGACTCTGAACTTCGATCTTATTTTTTACACTTTCTTTCTTTAAGATTTACTTATTATGTGTAAGTACAGTACACCGTAGCCGTCTTCAGACACCAGGACAGGGTGTCAGATCTCTTTATGGATGGTTGTGAGCCACCATGTGGGTGCTGGGATTTGAACTCAGGACCTTTGGAAGAGCAGTTGGTGCTCTTACCCGCTGAGCCACCTCTCCAGCCCCTCTATTCCCTGTTTTAAATATTTCCTCCATTACCTTTGTTTCAACAGCAGCCCCCAGCCCCGCTGTTTCATTCATTCATTCATTCATTCACTTATTCAACAAATGTTTAGAACTTGGTGGTTCTGGGGATCGAACCCAGACCTTAGTACTGCAGTACAGACGCTTTGGCACTGAGCTGTATCGCAGCTCTATCCAGTGTTTAACGGGACAAACTCTGCTTGAAACGAAGAAGCCTTGATTCTTGTCCTCTGTAGGCCAGGCCTCAATCGCTAGCAAGCCTGTGCCTCTTCTGCCCGAGTACCAGGATTATATAGGTACGAGTCACCACGTCCCACTGAGCTTTAGGTCTAAATAAAGAGCCAAAGGGTAGAGAGAGCAGGGCTCAGTGAATAAGAGCACCGGCTGCTCTTCCAAACGATCTGGGTTCATTTTCCAGCACCCACGTGGCAGCTCACAACCAGTCATAACTTCAGACCCAGGAGAGGGGATACCCATATACAACAGACAGACACTCAGACACATAAAATAAATATAATCTCAAGAAAATTAGATGGGGGCCAAGAGAGAGGTGCAACTAAAGGGTCCCAAGTCAAGGAAGGTCACTGCAGCTGTCATCTATCTGTCTGTCTGTCTATCTATCTATCTATCTATCTATCTATCTATCTATCTATCTATGTATCCATCTACTATCTACTATCTATCTATCTATCTATCTATCCATCCATCTACTATCTACTATCTATCTATCTATCTATCTATCCATCCATCCATCCTTCTATCCATCTATCTATCTAGAATTGAAGACAGAATCACAGTATGTACTTCTGGCTCTGCTGGAACTTACCATGTAGATCAGACTGGCCTCAAACGCGCAGAGACCTGCCTGCCTCTGTCTCCTGAGTGCTGGGCTTAAAGGTTTCTTCCCACTTGCCCTGAAGGATCCTTAGAGAAATGGAATCATCCCCATAATGGTCGCCTCTGGCGGCGGGATTCTAGGAAGAGGGGCAGAAGGAGAGGCCTGTGGGGAGGGAAGGGCGACTTCCTAGAGGGGACTGGGCCAAGTTGCAGCCACTGGAAGGTGTGAGTTCCTAGAAAATGATCTCGTGAGGGTGAGGAGAACTCTCAGCGGAGAGAACCTTAGCAGCCTGTAGATGGAGACAGGATGTGGCTCTGGCTGGGAACTACAGAGTTGCGACAGGGAGTGGTTGAGAGGGACTCTGATCGGAGGAAGAGATGTTCCTGAAGGGTGTAGGTCTTGCTAGGGGGTTAGGCCGGGACTTGTGAGCAAAAGGGTGTGGAGATGGCTGATAACAGGATCAGATGTGTGGGGCTGGGACAGGGGGAAAGGCTGCAGAACCAGCCGAGGACCCTCCTGGCTGTCTGGGAGATCCTGAGCCTGAGGCCTCAGGAAAGAGGAAGGGAGTGACCTTGGGAGCTTTGGAGGTCGGTCGCCTTGGTTTCTTTGTTTTCTTTTTCTTGGCTCTTGACAACGGAGAGGTAAGGTAGGAGAGGGAGCCTTTTCTGTCTTAACCATGATTTCCAGAATGTGACTCAAGCACATGGTACCGCTTCACCAAGGCTCACCTGATTCCCGCAGGGAATGAGTGATTTTTAAGCTAAGATCATATATGTACCACAGGCTGGTCTTGAACTCTAAGTACAGCTGAGGATACCCCTGAACTCCTGATTTTCTTCATTTCTACACTTCCCATCTGTTGGGGTGTCAGCCATCACCTGGCTTCTGGGAGGGAGCTGAAAAGTTTAGGGGTTGGCACTGAGGATGGGGATTTAGGGTCAGTTAACGTGAGAAAAGAGGAACTACAAATGAGGTTTTGGGAGGCTGGATCTGGGGAGAACCAGCATTGAGGATTAGTTGTTTCAGGCTCTGTCCAGGAAGCAAAACCTGGGAAAGAAACTACCTAGGTGGAAGTGGCTCAGCTTGGGAATCAGAGGCAGGGAGTTCAAAACCAACCTGGGTTACATCGTGGGTGCCACTCTAGCCTTGGCTGCAATGGCTGTTGCAGCAGCAGCCCGAACTCATAGATCCACCTGCCTCAGCCTCCTTCGTGCTGAGATTAAAGGAGTTAACTGCCCCCCCCCTTTTTTCCTCTTCTAGGCATGTAGCCTTGGCTGTTGTGGAACTTGCTATGTAGACTAGGCTAAACTTGAACTCCCAAGGGTGGTCTTTAAAGGTATGTACCACCATGCCCAGCCCTGGCCACACTTTTTAACTTTGTATGTATCATGATGCACATGTGGAGGTCAGAAGGCAACTTGGGAAAATCAGTTCTTTCCTTCCATTAATTTGGTTTAATTCGGAATTAACCTCAGGCTGTCAGGCTTGACACAGGAATCTGCACCCTCAGCTGCCTCACCCCCTCAGGCCCCTCCTTTTTTGTTTTTGTTTTGTTTGGTTGTTTCTTACTTTTACATTTATTTATTCATTCGTTTTGTATGTAGGGATTGGTACATGTCTGTCACAGTGTGTTTATTGAGACAGAGGATGACTCTGAGAGTGAATTATCTCCTTCCGTCCTGTGTGTCCCTCTTGGGATCAAGAACCATCCTATCTTCCCCCCCCCCCCTTTCCTTTCTGTTTTTGAGACAGAGTATCTAGCTCAGGCTTGCCTTGAACTTCCTGCCTATCAGAGGGCGGTACTGAGCTTCTGACCCTCCTTCTGTATCTCTTGAGTATAGCCCATAGCACATAGCCGGGCATGCTAGGGTAGTGCTAACATTTGAGCTTTATCTCCAGCCCAGCCTTTATTTATTTCATTTTATTATTTTTTTTTCTGAAACAGGGTCTCACTATATAAGTCTGACTGGCCTAGAACTTGCTGCTTGCTATATAGACCATGCTGATCTGGAACTCCATTATCCATCTGCCTTTCTTTCCCATTCTTTTCTGTTATTTTTTAAAGATTAATTTATGTTATGCATATCAATACACTGTAGCTGTCCTCAGACACACCAGGAGACACACATCAGATCTCATTACAGATGGTCGTGAGCCACCATGTAGTTGCTGGGAATTGAACTCAGGACCTCTGGAAGAGCAGTTAGTACTCTTAACTGCTGAGCTATCTCTCCAGCCCTCTCTTTCTTTCTTTCTTTCTTTCTTTCTTTCTTTCTTTTTTTTTTTTTTTTGAGATAGGGTTTCTCTCTATAGTCCTGGCTGTCCTGGAACTCACTCTGTAGACCAGGCTGGCCTCGAACTCAGAAATCTGCCTGCTTCTGCCTCCCAAGTGCTGGGATTAAAGGTGTGCGCCACCAACGCCCAGTTCTCTTTCTCTTTTTTTTTTTTTTTTTTTTGGAGACAGGGTTTCTCTGTATAGCCCTGGCTGGCCTGGAACTCACTCTGTAGACCAGGCTGGCCTCGAACTCAGAAATCCGCCTGCCTCTGCCTCCCAAGTGCTGGGATTACAGGCGTGCGCCACCACCGCCCGGCTTCTCTTTCTCTTTTTAAAGAAGTTTATGTGTCTGAGTATTTTGCCTGGATGTGTGTCTGTATACCTCGTCACGCCTGCTGTCAGTTGAGGTCAGAAGAGAGTGTCAAGTCCCCTGCAACTGGACTTAACAGATGATCGTAGCTGTCATGTGGATGCTGGACATTGAGCCTGGGTCCTTCGGAAAATCAGTCAGTGCTCCTAACTTCTGTGCCATTTCCACAGCCTCGTGTTTTGTTGATGTGAGTGCTGGCTATTTGAATTTCTTCAAATTGTGAGAATTCACTCAGCTTTACATATATGATGTGTTCTCTATCTTGTCCTAATTGTAGTGATCTTAAAAAGAGAAATAAATATAAAAATATGTTCTATGAAGCTGGGTGTGGTGGCGCACGCCTGTAATCCCAGCACTTGGGAGGCAGAGGCAGGCGGATTTCTGAGTTCGAGGCCAGCCTGGTCTACAGAGTGAGTTCCAGGACAGCCAGGGCTACATAGAGAAACCCTGTCTCAGAAAACAACAACAACAACAACAACAACAACAACAACAACAACAAAACCAACCCCCCCCAAAAAAAAACCAAACCAAAATATGTTCTATGGTGGTGTGTTGGTGTGGGGAAGAGGGTGCCTCAGAGGGCCCATGCCAAGGCATCCCTTCCCCCTGAGGGACCACACACACACACACACACACACAGTCTAGTATAGAACAGAGTTTATTCAGGGCATGGGGAGGGGAGTTAAGAGGGTAGTAGAGGCAGAGAAAGGCAGAGAGGAGAGAGTAGAGAAGTAGAGGCGGGCCATGACCACGTGGAGAGAAGGGGGGAAGGAAGGGGGAGAGAGAAGAGCCCAAGAGGGCAAGAGAGAAGCAAGCGGGGAAACAGGAGTAGAGAGTAAGAGAGAGGGGAGGGACAAGCAGTCCCTTTTATAGTGGGCCGGCCTACTGGCTGTTGCCAGGTAACTGTGGGGCGGGGCATACCTGGCTGTTACCAGGGGCGGAGCTTAGAAAGAATCCTAACACAAATGGCTTTAAACAACAATCAGTGTGTGTTGACTTTGGCGAGTTGCAGGCACAGGCAACTTTCTGATGGTTGGGACACTATGATGTCATTTACAGAGGCCACAATCAGAAACTGCATAATCAAGGTTTAAACACCATCTTAAGGTCGCGGTGGTGCCACACGCCTTTCATCCTGCCACAGAAACAGGCCGGTATCCGAGTTCGAGGTCAGCCTGGTCTACGGAGCAAGTTCCAGGACAACCAGGCTACACAGGGAAATCCTGTCTCAAAACAAACAAACAAACAAACAAACGAACAAACAACCACTTTCTCTTGACACTACTTTCCTTTTCAGTCGTATCCCCACCTCCACCCTGTCATGGCTGAGCACAAGGCTCTCAGTAACAGAGTGAACGCTCATCTTTCAGGCTCAGTTCTCAAGACACCCTCTCCTCAGCTGTCTCTCAGACTTCTCTCATTTCCTCTTGAACCCAATCTAGTCAAACGTTCGCCCTCTCAGCCTTTGTCAGGTTCTCCCAGGGGCCTCCATTTGCTGAATTCAGCAAGCAGTTTGCAGTCCTGGCCCTACTTCACCCAGCAAGCATCGTTAGAAGCATTCAAAGCGCTGTCCACTTCCTGCCAGAGACGTCTGTCTGCTTAGCCTGTTCCCACGAAGCCACTTTCCAGATACCGATCGATCGTCTTTCCAGTTGCTCTGAAAAGAACAAAAACAAGGTTTTAGAAAGGGCTCACTAGAGAGAGCCCTTTGGCTCCTCCAGGGTGGGGTTTACGCTTAGGGGAGAAGCCTGCCAGCTGGGCACTCCTGTGGGGTAGCACGACTAGCAACATCCTAAAACGTGGCTCATAGCAACCACGACAAATGTTTATGTAGTGAATGAGGACCCAGCGTGTAAATAGTACCCTGAAGGCAGTGGGTTTAAAAAGGTCCCCAAGGCGTCATTACCCTTCTTCTGTCTTCCTTGGGAGAGGCCGACTGCAGTTTTGGGGGGTTGAGGTCTTTTCCTCGTGACGGAGGGAGACCACCAGAGGGCGCTCGTTTCCCGCTGGCAAATACTCTTTGGTCAAGAATTGAGCTGTAGGTCGTAGGGCCTGAGCAGAGAAAACGAAGTGCATGCATGTAAGGGAAAATAAACGCCTACCGGTTCCTGGGAGACGTGCCCAAGGCTAGAATCCCACAGGTATCCCGTTAATTTCTGCTGGCTTCATCTTACGTAGCAGCACCTTGACAGCTGTTGGTCTCAGTTTTGCCACTCAAGATGCTAGCGAGAAAGCATGTAGCACGCATGCTCTTTCGGACTCTGGGTGTGAGGCTCTGAGTTCAATTCCTAGTCGTGAAAAGTAGTCTGAATACAGTATGCCTGTCTTGTTGATCCTTCATGTCCCCCACCCCGCCCCTTGCTAACCTGGAACGGAGGTTATAGTCACATATCCTACGGCCAAGCTAGTGTCCAGCAGTGGACATTCTGGGAGATGTGATTCTCTAGTGCGCAAAGGTGATGAGGTCTGCTGCAGGCATCAAGGGCTGAGTTTGCGGGCAGCTTTCTGGGGTTCTGCTAACAGGTGGAGGTCCTGGGAAGCAGCTGAGCGGTCTGGCTAGCCTTGGGGGCTAGCTCCCTGCTCCACTGCGCACTTACACGGGAAGTATGTGGTAGGGGCAAAGAGGGGCTAGGAATCCGGAAACTGGGCTCTGTGGTGTCTTCACGGTGCCCTTGCCTTTCTCAATCCCTGGGCCTTCGTAGGTGACACGCATGGTTTCCTGAGGCTCCCTCCTACCCCCGCCCTCCTCTCTTTCTTCATCTGCCCATAGCTGTTTGACACAGGTTCACTTTGTGGGAGGGGCAGGGGATGGGAAGGCGGGGTTGGAGATCAGTGGCCGTAACCTGTCCCTTTGTATTATTATTATTTTTTTAAATAATTTACTTAATTGTATTTTATGTGCATTGGTGTGAGGGTACCAGATCCCCTGGAACTGGAGTCACAGACAGTTGTGAGCCACCATGTGGATACTGGGGATTGAACCCAGGTCCTCTGGAAGAGCGGCCAGTGCTCTTAACCAATGAGCCATCTCTCTCGCCCTGCCCCCTTTCTTCTCTTCTCCTTTTCCTTTGTATTCTTGAGCAGTGCCTTCCTTGCAGGGGATTGAGGCAGGCGTCCACTGTCGATTAGGCGTGTTCTGTGGAAAGGGGCAGATTTAAGAAAGTCAGGGCTAATCAGAGGGAAACAGTCCCCCTCTCTGTAGCAAAGGGAACTTCGGAGAAGCTTCAGAGAAGCCCTTGTGCTTTGCACAGAGAATCCCGCTGTGTGAAGCATTGCCTGAGCTTCTTCTGCTTCACCAAACAGCGCCCCCCCCTTCATTTCATGGAGTTACCAAAGCAGGGTGGACTTGTGCCCCGCCTCAGTGTGGCGTGTGTGCGTGCAAATGTGTGTGTGTGTGTGTGCAAATGTGTGTGTGTGCAAATGTGTGTGTGTGTGTGTGTGTGTTGGCTGTTAGAAGCTTAACTGGATTAGGCCTGTAACTGAGGGGTGTTGGCTAGTGTGAGTATCTCCTCAGCTTGAGGCCATTCAATGGGTGATCATGGCCGCCTGGAGCCATGCATCCCGCTCCCCCCAGGAAAACTGTCTTCTCTCCAGGGACTTTCAACATTACCTCTCAGGGCCAATATAGGCAGAGGCTCGGCCTTCTTATTGTTTACTGAGTTTACCTGACTGGTGCCCTCACAGTGGTTCCAGTGAACTGTTTTCTTTGCTTTTTTGATTATTCTTGTTGTTTGTTTGTTTTTGAGGTAGGGTCTTGCTGTGTAGCTCTAACTAACCTAGAAATCTATATGTAGACCAGGCTGGCCTCAAACTCGGATCCCCCTACCTCTGTCTCTGGAGTGCTGGGTTTAAAGCTGTGTGTCACCATGTCTCGGCTAAAATTTTTTTGTTTTGTTTTGTTTTGTTTTGTTTTGTTTTTTGTTTTTTGTAGACAGGGTTTCTCTGTATATCCCTCGTTGTCCTGGAACTCACTCTGTAGACCAGGCTGGCCTTGAACACAGAAATCCGCCTGCCTCTGCCTCTGAAGTGCTGGGATCAAAGGTGTGCGCCACCACCGCCTGGCTTTAAAATTGTTTTATTGTTTTTTAAATTCAATTTATTTGTGTGTGTGTGTGTGTGTGTGAGAGAGAGAGAGAGAGAGAGAGAGAGAGAGAGAGACAGAGAGAGACAGAGAGAGACAGAGACACACATAGAGACACAGAGACAGAGACAGACACACAGACACACACAGACACACACACACACACACAGAGTTCGCACGTGGAAGTTGGAGAACTACCTTCAGGAACCAGTTCTTTCCTCTCAGTGCGGGCTGTCAGGCTTGGTGGTGAGCACCATGTCACCAGCTCTCCGACTGGATGCCAGTCTCCTTTTGACCAGGTAGAGACCAATGACAGCCAACCTGGCCTGTAAGACTGTGTAACTGATAAGCTTTAAAATGAGCAGTTAGTGTGTACAGAGCTGAGCCCTACCTAGACAGGAGGCATTTCTAGACCTGGGCCAGGGCCCAGGAGGGAAGGTGCCGATCTCTCAGACTGGATTTCTGGCCCTGAGCTAGCCTTTGTTAGCTGAGGATGACTTGGATTTTGGATCTTCCCGAGTCCACCTCCCCAGTGCTTGTCTTCAGGTGCGTGCCACCGTGTCTGGCTTGAGACAATGCTCTATCTGTCCAGTTCATTGCATAAAGAAGCCCCTAGATGGACTGGAGAGGCAGTTCAGCGGTTAAGAGCACCGACTGCTCTTCCAGAGGTTCTGAGTTCAATCCCCAGGAACCACATGGTGGCTCACGATCATCTGTTATGGGATCTGATGCCCTCTTCTGGTGTGTCTGAAGAGAGTGATAGTGTACTCAAATATATAAAGGAATAAATCTTTTAAAAAAAATGCTGGGCAGTGGTGGTGCATGCCTTTAATCTCAGCACTTGGGAGGCAGAGGCAGGAGGATTTCTGAGTTCGAGGCCAGCCTGGTTTACAGAGTGAGTTCCAGGACAGCCAGGGCTACACAGAGAAACCCTGTCTTAAAAAAAAAAAGAAAAGAAAAAGAAAGAAAAAAGAAGCCCCTAGGTTAGTAAAGTAACTCCCTGGGGATGTTTGTGAGAGGGCTTCCAGGAAGGGGTAGGCAGGAGGGAAGCCCTGTAGTGTGTAGCCTGCAGGCTGAGGGGGCTGGTCTAGGAGATGGCTCAGCAGCTAAGTGTGCTTCTTGCCAAGGCTGAGGAGCTAAAGTCGATTCCTGGAAGCCACACGGGGGGAGGAAAGAACTAGCGAGCTGTCCTCAGCCCTCCAGATAGGTCCACACACACCTGTACATACACATGCTACGAAAGGAGGGAGCAAAAGTGCAGGTGTTCTCCCTCCCTCCCTCCCTCCCTCCCTGTCCCCCCCTTCCCTGTTCTCTCTGCTCCCTGGCTGCCCTGAAGTGAGCTGCTCTCCGCCATGCCTTTCCTAAAAGATGGGCTGAACATACGAACAAAGCAAATCTTTTCTTTCTTCTGATTTTTTTTTCTCAACCATTTTGCGTTGGTGACAAAAGAAAAGAGAGACTGACATGGAAGTCCAGAAGCCAGTATGGAAGGTGAGGGAACCAGCCAAACAGTACTGGGCTTTGTGTCCTCGACTGTCCCTTTCTCTGCCGCCACAGGGGTCTGATGTGCAAGGCCTGCTTGACCAAGAGACCCCTGGCGCAATGCCTGCACCGTGAAACCAGGTTGCACAGAGCCCACTTCTCCTTCCTCCTCCTGGGCCTGCGTGTGCCAATCAGCAGCATTCACCTAAGCTGCCACCCCAAAGTGTCCTAAGTCCCGAAGGGTCCCACAGCATCTGAAGCCAGGAGTTATTTCAGGCCTCACAGGCGCATGGCCAGTCTGCTGAGGAGCTGGGACCAGAATCTCTGCCTCATGGACTCGCCAGGCTGTGTTCTGTACATTTTAACACACCCTGTACATTGTATAGGAGAGTACAGTACTGTCAAATCTAACAGCACAGACATTGTAGCTTTATAGAATATCCGGAGAGCTTGTCTTGATGCTCCAGATAACTGCTTCTCTGGTACTTGTAGTTTATTGTAATTTTAAAACCACATTAATTAATTATTTAGATATGTATGTGTGTGTATGTCTCCCAATGTATCCATGTGTGCTATGATGTAAGTGTGGAGGTCAGAGGACAACTTTTGGGAGTTGTTTCTCCCTTTCCATCAGGATCTCAGGGACTGAACTCTAGCTATCAGGTTTGGGAGCAAATGTCTTTACCTGCTGAGGCATCTTGGTGACCCTGTAATTTAAAAAAAAAATTTACGGGTGCTTTGCCTGTGCGTATGTATATCTATGCACCATGTATGTCAGTACAGCATGCATATACAATACCCATGGAAATAGGTCAGTCAATCTCCTGGAACTTAAGTTAGACACAGTGGTGAACTGCCATGTAGGTGCTGAAAGCTGAACCCGAGTCCTCTGGAAGAGCAGCCAGTGCCTTTACAATTCTCTGTGATTGATTGATTGAATTTTAAACATGTTATGGGGCTGGAGAGATGACTTGGCAGTTAAGAGTACATACTGTTCTTGCAGAGGACCCAGAGCAGTTTCCAGATCCCACATATATATGCATGCATGTGTGAGTACAAGTGTGTGTGTGTGTGTGTGTGTGTGTGTGTCTGTGTGTGTGGTAACAAACACTTATGCACATAAACAAATCTTTAAATATTTTTATTAGATTTATTTTGTGTGTGTGTGTGTGTGTGTGTGTGTGTGTGTATCCATGTATGTGATAGCGGTTTCGGAAGTAAAGAGACAAATTACTTGCAGGAGTTAGCGCTCTCTCCTGCCACGTGGGTTCAGGGATTGAACTCAGATAAGACGTAGGCAAGCACCTTCACCTGCTGAGTCATTCTTCCAGACTACAATAGTTTTAAAATGTATACTTAGGATAATTGTAGGGTACAGACTAAGTGTTTTGATTGACACAATCTATCCATCTCTTAGTTTTTTTTAGAGCAAAACGTATGTCCCAGCACCACATGGACTGTTCACATTGGTACAGGCTGGTTGCCCGCATCCCTTAGGAGGTGGTAATGCTCGGTTACCAGTCTCTACCTCCTCTTGACCCAGTGCTTCCAGACCCTTCAATGGTTCTGAGGATCAGACACAGAGAATAGGCAGTTATGGCCTTGAATGGCAGGGACAACTTCTCCCTTGGGAGGCTGGGTCTCTGGGTGTGTTGGCCACTGTCACTCAAATGTCCACAGAGCCAAACAGTGAATACTAAGTCCAGGCTCATTCCTAAGGAATAGACAGATTCCCACCCATCACTGGCTCTCTTCCGTTCTTGAGGTTTACCCTGTTGAGCAATATTGGATATGACAGTCCCTCTGCGGGGCAGGAGAAGCCAAGGCCATCTCAGGAAGATGGGGAAATTATTTCTTCATTTGGCATGCTAGCTGACTTCACTCACTGCCCAGCGTCCCGTGAGGCAACTGAGTCTGGAGCAAGCCCTGGCCCCCACACACCCTGGCAGGCAGCCAGGGGCGTGGGGGGCGGGGCCAGGAAGGCTCTGTTCGCCACTTTGCATCAGGCTCAGGATGGGAATAAATGAAGCTCTCGTCGCCTGGAGGAGGCAGTCTTGGGAACCATGCAGTCCCATAGGGACGGCCCCTCTCTGTGGCGGTCATTGTCACTGCTGTTGCTACTGGGCCTGGGGTTGCCTCTAGCCATCTCCCAGACCCTCAGCTACAGGGAGGCTGTGCTCCGTGCTGTGGATGTCTTCAACCAGCAGTCCTCGGACACCAATCTCTACCGTCTCCTGGACCTGGATTCTGAGTCCCAAGGGGTGAGGCTGGGGAAGAAAGCCAAGTTCTAATCCAAGGCACCTCCTCCTTTTAGTGTGGTCTCTGCTTTTCCCAGGAGACTCCATACTCTGTGTCTCCTTCCAGACTGCCAGCTTTCAGCCTTGGAATACCGGGCTGTGGCCCAAGATGCCTGGACTTCCATTCCAGGGGCTGGGGCGGAATCATTGGCCCTGGGAATTGGCTTCCTTTGCTCTAATTTTTCCATATCCATTGAGGGACCCTACTTAGCCTTGAGGTCCCTAAGGGCGCCTGATCCTCTAAGAATACCCCCATTTCCCTCCCCCTTTCCAGAAGGGGAGTAACTGCAGTATGGCTGGCTGAGGGCTGTTCCCATCCACTGTATATGGGGCGGGCTGGGGGCGGCTCATTTTCTCTTCCCTCTGTTCCTCAGCACTAGCTCCTGTCTCGGTGCCCAGCGTATAGTGCTGGAGGGCCACCCTGCTGGTGCGCGCTAAGAGACTGATCCCTGAAGCTGGGAACGGGCCTGAGCCCAGTCTCCCTACTTTCTCCCCTGACCAGGATGAGGACCCAGATATTCCCAAGTATGTGAGGTTCCGAGTGAAGGAGACAGTGTGTGACAAGACAGCGCAGCAGATACCTGAGCGATGCGCCTTCAAGGAACAGGGGGTAAGGCAGAGGCCTGGAGCCGGGTGCCTCTTGAGGAACTGGTCCAGGAGTTCCGAGGGACTATTTCCATCCAGGGGACTAGGGTTTAGGGGTTATGGCAAATGAATTCTAGTTTGACCATGCGCTGTCGTCTAAGGTGGTGAAGCAGTGTCTGGGGACAGTCACCCTGAACCCGGCTGCAGATTCTGTTGACATCACCTGTAATGAGGTGAGTGGGGTGCAGGGGATGGTGGGGGGTGGTGGTGGAATGTGGGTTATCCTGCGGACCAGTTAGTTCCTATTCCTACCCAGAGCAGAAAGGAGAGCCCCCCTCCATCCCCGTGGCTCCTCCCTTGTCCTGAACTTCAAGACTGGCTCTATCATCCTTTAGAGTAGTGACTCTCAAAGTTTGGATCTTACTTGGGAGGCCGAGGTGGCAGGATCCCTGTGGGTTCTAGGCTAGCCTTATCTACACAGTGAGTTTCAGGCCAGACATGGCTCCATAGGAACTTGTTACGGATGCAGATTCTTCGGCCTCACTAAGGCTGACAGGACTCCAGGGTGAGGACTTTTTCACCTAGGGTTTAACACACTCTGCTGGATATTCTGTTAGAGATCAGAGCATCATCTTAGGGTATGCTCTCTCAGACCCTCGGGAGCTCCTTGTTAACCCCAGGCCCCAGGTTCTCATCTTGTATTGGGGTTAAGGATTCAACTGCATGTCCCGAAGGCTGAGGAGGGTCCAGAGGCTCTCGCAGTATCCCCAAAATGTGGTCTATGTGGGGGAAGGAACTTGGGTGGCCCTGGGATCAGCCCCACAAGAAACTAATTTCTTTCTGGTACACAGCCTGGCGCACAGCCCTTTCGGTTCAAGAAAGTTTCCCGGCTGGCTGGACTCCTTCGAAAAGGTGGGGAGAAGATTGGTGAAAAGCTTAAGAAAATTGGCCAGAAAATCAAGGATTTTTTTCAGAAACTTGTACCTGAGTCAGAGCAGTAGGCCTGCCTTGGCCTGTTTCTGGATTTCTAAAATAATAAACTTGGTAAAAGAAACTTCCCTCGGTGGCTTTTGTATTCATTTAGCTTTAACTGTGGAGGCTTTCTGAGCCCATGTGTACGCTATAATTTCATGCGCTCTTTGTGCGTGTGAAAGGAAGAGGAAGGCGGCTGCCCACTCAGCAGGGCAAGAGGTCCACTTACAAAAGATTTATAGCAAGTCGGGCGGTGGCAGTACTCATCTTTAATCCCAGCACTTGAGGGGCAAGGCAGGTGGATCTCTGTGAATTTGAGGCCAGACTGGTCTACAGAGTAAGTTCTAAGATAGCCAAGGCTACACAGAATAACCCTGTCTTGAAAAACAATAACAAAAAAACAAACAAAAGATTTATTAGCTGTGTAGTGATGGCACATAGCACTTGGAAGTCAGAAGCAGGTGGATCTCTGGGTTCAAGGCCAGCCTGGTCTACAGAGTGAGTTCCAGGACAGCCAAGGCTTCATAGAGAAACCCTGCCTTGGAAAAACAAAACAAAACAACAAAAAAACCCTCAATGTACTTTAAACATTTTAAATTTTATTTTATATATATATATGGGTGTTTTGTCTTCTTGTATGTCTGTGCACCATACTTGTCTCTGTGGTCAGAAGAGGGCATCAGATCCCCTGAGACTGGGGGTGACTGTTGTGAGCTATGTGGGTGCTGGGTATCAAATCCAGGTTGTCTGGAAGAGCAGTCAGTGGTCCTAACCTGTGAGCCATCTCGTCAGCTGCAACCACTCATATTCTTTTTCTTTTTTTCTTTTCTTTTCTTTTCTTTTCTTTTTTTTCTGAGACAGGGTTTCTCTGTATAGTCCTGGCTGTCCTGAAACTCACTCTGTAGACCAGGCTGGCCTCGAACTCAGAAATCCGCCTGCCTCTGCCTCCCAAGTGCTGGGATTAAAGGCGTGTGCTACTACTGCCCGGATCTTTTTCTTTTTTATAGATTGCTTTTCAGTTCTTGTGTGTGTGAGCATGGCTGCTCACACTTGTACACTATAGCATGTGTGTGGGTGTCAGAGAACACTGTGGGTGTCAGTTCTATGGGACTAACGGGGAAGAGGAAGGCCAGTAGGCTTCTGTATCACCAGACAGCACCCTGCTGTCAGGACTGCGGTGGGTGGCCTTAGAGGTCAGTGCAGGGCCTGAGCTACTGCTCCAGTGCGCCAACTGGAGAGACTGCAGCTCTGGCCTCAGAGGTCTCTAAGGGCATTAAGGGAATGAGGTTGTGGTCCTCAAGTCCCCTTGGCCATTGTGAGACTGGCGTGGTCTCAGAGGTTACTTTAGGTCTGCGGCTCTAAGTACAGCCTCCACACTTCCCTGGGTCTGAAGCTTAGTATCCTGTTTCCAGAAGGTTCATAGAATCCATGGGTGACCAAGGTTTTGACTCTATCTGGTAGCCTTGGGGCAAGTGTCCAGCCCTACCTGTGGTCCTATTGGCATACAGCCAAGAAGGGACCGTTTCCGTAACTTCCCATAGTCAACGCCAGGAACCACCAGTTCCCAGAGCTGAACTTCATGCAGAAATTCCTCTAGAAAGTCACAGAAAAGAATATCCCAGTAAACTCAGAAAAAGAGGAAGTCAAGACAACCACACACCAACAAAGAAGTTTAACAAAGACATAACACAAACCATCACCTATGGCCTGGTACCAACCAAAACACTTCCTATAAGGGTGTTGGGACTGACAGCTTGGTTTTTGAGTAAGGGTCTTATCTTCAGGGTGTCAGAAAGCTTTTTTAAGACGTCTTTATTGGACACAACTTTGAATCCAATAGTTTTGATCCGCTCCTATGTCTGGCTGGGTCTCTCAGGAGCAGCTCTCACCTCATTTGAACGCCTGATTCTATCGAGTTCTAACCTGCCTTCTTTGTCTCTTCCGTTGTAAATCCATCATTTGAATTTGCTTCTAACTGGACAATCTGATGTGGTCTTACTTTTATCTTGCTTCATCTGGTGGTGTTATTATTGTTATGCTCATATATTTCTTTTTTAAAAAAGATTTATTTATTATGTAAGTACACTGTAGCTGTCTTTAGACACACCAGAAGAGGGTGTCAGATCTCAGTATGGATGGTAGTGAGCCACCACGTGGTTGTTGGGATTTGAACTCAGGACCTTCAGAAGAGCAGTCAGTGCTCTTAACCACTGAGCCATCTCTCTAGCCCTCATATATTTATTCTGAAGAATATTTTTAAATTGCTTTAATATCAAGTTTTAAATTAATTTATTTATTTGCTGGAGGTGTGCATAACTAACTATGCCTGCAACGACTACTTCCAAAAGAGACTCACATTCGGAAACACCTGGAATCAGGGATTCAACTTATAAACTAGGGAGGGTAGTGAGTACAATTTAGGCCACACGTGTTGTAAGGTTACATCTTTGGGATATTGACCTGTAAGAGCATATATCAATTAGCAATTTGGGCTTGGGGCTGTACGTGCGTGTTGAAATGGGATGGTCTAGATCAGTGGGCTTGATGTTAGATCTAGATCTTAGCTTTTAGCAGTGTTCTCAGATTTCATACCTGGATGTATTGCTTGGTAGATGGCTTTAGTTGTGGGTTTGTACCTAAGACATGGACACCAGGCCTTAGAGCTGAATGTCACTGCAGAACCTCTATCCTGTGCATTCAGAGGCTGACTTGGAACCCTTACCTTTCCCTTCTGAGTGCTGACATTAAAGGCATGGGCCACCACATCCTAGAATCTTTATCCTCTAACTCAGACAATAAGCAAAAGGCTCCTCATCTGTAATATGGGCCTGCCCTTTGGGCACCTGAAACACGTTGTATTGATCAGCTTAGGATGACTGGCCATAATCAATTCACCCTATGACGACAGCTGCTCAGATGAGCGTGGGTGAAAGCGGCAGAAGTGCAGTCAGCTGGACTTCTGTCCAGATACCCAGGAATAATCTCCGGCATTTTAGACCGTTGACATTCGCTGTAATGCCACAAAGCATTAACGGTCCTGTTGATATAGTGGAGGCATAACCACCTTTAGTACCTATGGGGAAATCAGAAATCTTGCCTTATTACCCAAGCCTCATTAAAATACACCTTCACTGGGCCTCCTTCTCGGACACAGCCTGTGCTGAGGTACACAGCATAGTTTGAGTCCACACTGACCTTGGTGAATGAGTGCATTTATGTGCTACCTAATCAACCCACTGAGAGTCTTACACAAGTCTCTCTTCAGTTAGCACGGGTCAGAAGCCTGGCTTCAGAGCAGATGCCAGGACTCCAAGGAAGGACAGAGAGACAGACAAGAACACTGCCAGCCTGGAACATTCAGTAGCACAGAGTTTAGTAAGGAAGCCAGGTCGGATGCTGGTTACACAGGCACAGCATTTTCCCGACTAGTCAAGAGGCAGGCTCTTTCTTGAGGAAGGAGGACAGTCCTTTGTAATAAGAGGCATCACCATCCTTCCTCAACACCCATGAGTACTCCACAGAAGAGGTAGATAGAGCTCGACTGCAGCAGCTGAGCTGTGGTCAGCTAGACCTTCCAGCGTGTGGTGCGGTCCAACAGGGACAGTGCCTTCAGACCAGCATCTCGGGGGCTGACAGGACCTTACTAGGCTGGTTTGGGGCCTCCTGTTTCCGCTGTGCAGTGGATGCCTTCCTCTGGACTGTAGTGCACAGGACCACAGCGCAGCTGCGGTTCCTCCTCCTCATACCAGCGCTGCTCGCTGAAGTCAGGGAAGAAGGCTGCGATCTCTCTGCTGGCGGAAACCACGGAGTCTATGAGAAGAGGGAGGTAGAGATGAACTACTTAGGAGGTTGAGGCAGGAGAGTTGCAAGATTGGGACCACGGCTCAGAGAAAAAGATAAGGGGCTATCACACGAATGTAGGGTGGAGGTAAGCAAGACACAGTCACAGTCAGGCTCAGAAACCTGAATCCCTCAGTCCTGGGGGGTATGTCAAGAGAGCTCTCAGGCCACATGGCTGACATGGCTACAAAGGGCCAGAACTATATGGGACAAAGCTCAGCAGAGGGAGCCCTGGCTGTCAGTCTCCCCACGTGGCGCACTCACCTGCACCGAGACCCTTCCTCACCTGTGGCTGTGGATGAGCATTCAGACTCACCTGAGCCATGGGTAGTATTTCGGGTGTCAGTGAGGCCCAGACTCCCACGAATTGAGTCTGGGGCTATATGGCGTGCTCGAAATACTCTGGTGGGTCCCATCAGTGTCCTCCAAAGCTGGATAGCATCTTTGTGGGCAAGAATGTATGCTCGGATTGGCCCACTGAGAATAAAAGAAGGGACATGACCACCTAGTCTAGAACACACTTGTGAGCAGGGCAGGAATAAAAGTGAGCTGTACATTCTGAGAGTCCCTTTCCCCCTCTAGTGAGTACTGATGCTGGTATAAGAAGAAAGTGATGGCTGGGCGGTGGTGGCGCACACCTTTAATCCCAGCATTTGGGAGGCAGAGACAGGTGGATTTCTGAGTTCGAGGCCAGCCTGGTCTACAGAGTGAGTTCCAGGATAGTCAGTGCTACATAGAGAAACCCTGTCTCGAAAAAACCAGAAGAAGAAGGAGGAGGAGGAGGAGGAGGAGGAGGAGGAGGAGGAGGAGGAGGAGGAGGAGGAGGAGGAGAAGAAGAAGAAGAAGAAGAAGAAGAAGAAGAAGAAGAAGAAGAAGAAGAAGAAGAAGAAGAAAGTGATGGGCAGAGGTGACTGCTGATGTGTAAGAAGTGATCAACAGGACTGCTAGGCAGCATCCAGCGTGCTCCACCCCAGCCGCCGGTCCAGCAGCTAGGCAGCATCCAGCAGTGCTCTACTCCAAGCTGCTGGTCTAGCAACCACAGTACAGGTGTCCACCGAGTCAGTGTAGCACAGTCATGTTTCTTTAGGCTTGACAGTGATTACATCTTTAAAAAGTGGTAAGTGAAACTGGCAGTTCTAACCACAGAGAAGAGGAGGTATCTCATAGCACGTAATGATATTGGGACCAAAATTAGAAGTACCTTGTCATGAATTCCACCAGTCGCTGATAGAAAAAACGCCCTGCAAAGAGAGTAGTTTCATGGAGACCCTGCTGCCCAAGAGAAGGCTCTCACTTTTCACCACCCCCCCCCCCATGCCACACTGTTTAGTTTACTGAGAAACAACAGGAAGCTTGGAGCTTGGTGTCTCTGAGTGTGGGACTAGACTGCCACTCACTATCTGTATGGCTGACTTAGCCATTACCTTCTCTAATGTGTCTCCCCAATTCTGTGTCCTGAGGATACAACATCAACATAACAATTTGGGAAAAAATTTCACCTTTCTACGTGTGGTGGGGAGAGGAAGAGGGAGAGAGAAAGATGGTCTCTTTACATAACCCTAGCTGGCCTGGAACTCACAGAGATCCTCCTGCCTCTGCCTCTTAAATGTTATACATTTTTCCTGAAAACCAAAAAACAAAAGAACCAAAGCCAATAAAAACAAAACAAAACAAAACAAAGCAAAGCTGTTTTTCTTGAGGCCTGCAAAGAGGTATGCACATGTGTTGTGCATACCTTTAACCTTGGCATTTAAGAGGCAGAGTTCTGTGAGTTTGAGGTTGGCCTGGTCTACAGAGCGAGTTCCAAGGGTACACAGTTAGACCATGTTTCAGAAAAAAACCCTGAACTGTTGGGCGGTGGTGGTGCACGCCTTTAATCCCAACACTTGGGAGGCAGAGGCAAGTGGATCTCTGCAAGTTCAAAGTCAGCCTGATTTACAGAGTGAGTTCCAGGGCAGCCAAGGGTATACAGAGAAACTGTCTCAAAAAAATCAAAAGGACCCCCCCCCTTTTATTTTAAACTGACGAAGGATAAGGTTTCTTGAATCCACTGCCTGCAAAGAGCAGTGGGGTAGTACCTAGAACACCCCCTGCCAACTCCTTTTCTAAGCTTGAGAAAGTTAAGTGAAATGTTAAACATGAGGGAGACACCTGACAGGATACATGTTCCCTCAGTGTGAATTACTGATATTACCAGGACAAGACATAACATTACATTTCTGACTGGGACTCTAAGGAAAGCTCTTCTAGGAATAGGAAATCCCGATCATAGTGAGAAGTCTATGTGAAACAACAAGAAGAGTTGGGGCGATGGCTCGGCCAGCAAAGGGCCAGCATTACAGGCATGAGGACCAGGGCTGGAGTTCCAGAACACATGCACATGCCGGGCAGGGGCCACGCACTGGCAAACCAGAGCCTGAAGTAGGGGGCTGCTTGGGGCTCAGGGGCCAGCCAACCTGGTCTACTTGTCAAGTGCTAGGCTAGAAATGGGACTCTGGTCAGGGGACAAAAGTGGATGGTACCTGCGACTGACACGTAAGGCTGACCGCTTGCCTGTACATGTATACATGTGCACCTCACATGCACACACACACACACACAAGCACATACACCATACACATGCACACACACACATACCATACACATGCACTCATGCACACACCCACACACCATGCACATGCACAGTGTACACACACACACACACATACACACACACACCCCTACACCCCGTAATGCAGACTATTGGCCTTACCTTCATGCTCTCGGTAGAACCTCCGGCAGTCCTCCGGCTTCCACTGTAGTTCTCTCGTTCTTACAATGAGGAACTTGTTGCTCAGAATCTGCTGGTGAACAGCCTGGAGAGCCAACCATCCCAGAGATGAGAATCAATCAGGACTCAAGCTATCCAGAAGGATCACTGAAGTGTCTGCCCCACGGAAATGTGATGGTCTAGATGTCGAGTACCCCGCCACCCATGCTCATGTGTTAAGGGCAGGTGACCACACTTTTGCAAGGCCATGCGATCTTGAGGTGACCTTCCTGAAGGAGGTACCATCAGGAGTGTGCTCTTGAAGGGGACCCTGGGACCTTAGCCCATGCTGCAAGTTCTTCTCAGAGTCATAGGACCAAGCAGCTCTGGACTAAAACCCATGAACCTTCAGGTAATAAATCTTCCCTTCATTTACATGTGGCCCAGTGGCAGGAAGCTGATTAACACAGTGGGTCAGAAGAGGGCAAAGGTCCAGATCTCAGCTATCCTGCCAGAGCATGAACCTGGGGTCCGTGGAGACAGAAAACTATGTCCCTGGGCCCCACCACCCAGAGCAGCTTGAGCTTCTTTTGAACGGCCCTTCCCCGTTCCCCTCATTCTTTCTACACTGTCACATTTGATTAAAAACTACACAGCTTATTCATGTGTCATGCTCTGATCAGAAAGTTCTGGGTGGTTTCTACTATGGAGCAAAGTATGTGCGCCTCAGCCCAGTGCTCACGGCTATCCTTTCCTTACCTCTACCTCTTCCCTCTGGACCCCGGGCAGCCAGCACTGCATCCACGTCTTCCTCCTTCTCTCCTGGCATTATCAGTTTGCTCATCCTCTGAGGCCTGAGACCTACCATTCTGGAGTGATGTGTACTGCACTTCCTGCTGTTTCCTCTGGACAACACAGTACGGAGCCTACTGAGTTCTTAACCTCATGATAACTAGCCACCGAGTTCTCAGGAGAAGCATTCCTAACACTGGAATCCATTGATCTCTCCCCATTCCGCATCATACTGTCTAGACTCTCCTTGTCAATGCCGTTCATTCTACTGTTTCAGATGATTCTAATGATTTCCAGATACTGATCATCAGCTCGGGTCTTCCACCCTTGTCCTTAGGTCTATGATACAATTTAGGTGACTAATAAGTTGATTCTGCCTTAATTAAAAGGGAGGTTCACCTGCTTGGATTAGATAATCACATAAACGGCCAGCAAGATGGCTCAGTGGGTAAAGGCGCTTGCTGTCAAGCCTGAGGACCCAAGTTCAATCCCCAGGACCCACACTGTGGAAGCCAAGAACCAACTTTGCTTAAGCTGTCTTCTGACCTGCACGCACACATCACGGAACACACGTGGCTGTCATTCTCTCATATACACACAAAACAAATAAACAAACATAATAAAAAGTCACACGGCCCTTTAAAAGTAGTTTCCTCTGGCTAGGCTTGAAAGCCAGAGAGGTTTGAAAAATGTGATGGATCAGCTGCCCCACTGCCGTCTCAGACACGTTTGAGGAATGTGGGTTATCTCTGGACACCGAGAGTTGTTCCTGCCTCATGGCTTCGAGCACAGAGCTCCCGGGAACCCCACTCTGTCGGGAGCTCAGCAGTCCTGGAGTTGGAAAATCCCTAGACATTTTTTTTGTTTTTATATTTTCTGAGACAGGGTTTCTCTGTGTAGCCCTGGCTGGCCTGGAACTCACTCTGTAGATCTGCCTGTCTCTGCCTCCTGAGTGCTGGGACTAAAGGAGTTTACCACCATCACCTAGGTAATCGTTATCTTGTCTTTGGGCTCAGGAGACCCTAAGCAGGAGATAACCTAGGAAAACCTACTGGACCTCCAAACTATGAAATTGTGAGACAATAAACATGTATGATTAAAAAAATATTTTTATTATCTTATGAAGTGTTTTGCCCTTAAGTATTTCTGTGTAGTATGTATGTGCCTAGCATCAGAGGAAGCCAGAATAGGGTATTGGATTTCCTGGAATTGGAGTTACAGATAGATCTGAACCAACATACAGGTTCTGGGAACCAGACTCAGGTTCTCTGGAAGACTAGCCAGTGCTCTTAAGTGCTGAACCATCTTTCTAGCCTGAAATGAGCATTGTTTTAAGCTAACAAATTTGGAATATAGCAACTTGTAACTAATATGTATGTATAAACATATTTACATATGTATTATGTAAAACTAAATAATTCATTTAAAATATATTAGTTAAACTAATATAACATACACAAAGAGAGAGACTTAGACTAGATTTTTTTTTTTAAATTGGTGCTGGGCATGATGGAATTCATCTTTAATCCTAGTACATTTGAGTTCTAAGCCAAACTGGTCTATATAGCAAGTTCCAGGCCAGCTGTAGCTACATAATAACCTTGTTCCAAAACAAACAAAAAAATAAAAATTGAGCCAAGAAGATGGTTCAGTGGATAAAGGCAAGCACTCACATAAAATAAATAAAAAGTAATGCGAAACCTTCTATTTCTTGTATTTCAGATATGTTCTAACTCTCTAAGAGTACAGTCTTCTTAGGGTGACTCCATGGCTCTTAGCTTTTTTTCTTCTTTTCTTTTTCTGAGACAGGGTTTCTCTGTGTAGCTCTGGATATCCTAGAACTTGCTCTGTGGACCAGGCCTGCCTCTGCCTCCTGGGTGCTAGGACGACTAAAGTCCTGTGCCATCACGCTCAGCTGGCTTTTCTTAACTAATTATTATTGTGTTACATTATTGTATAATGTAACTGTATTATTGTTGCATTTATTTATACGTGTGTGTGTGTGTGTGTGTGTGTGTAGGTCAGATGACAACTTATAAGAATTGGTTCTCTCTTCTACTATCTGGGATGCAGAGGGTCAGACTCAGGCCTTAATAGGCTGAGCAATCGAGCTGGTCCACCTAGGTTTTCAACCTCAGCATCTAACACATGACTGAAGTGTTGGTTGCTACAAGTGGTCCTGTGTCACCTGACACAGCTCAGTGGAGGCTTTGGGTTCGCTCTTACCTCCAGTATCAGTGGGTGGGCAACTGCATCAGGCTTGATCAGGGCTAGCGTGAGCTGGAGGGCCTGGGGACTTCGCAAGATGGAGGTCATCTTAGTCCTGGCATCGTAGAGTTGGAGTAAGGACTATGCAGCGTTGAGCTCCCAGCACCTTCTCCGATAGAACCATGTTCACCCGGCACTCACAGAGCTCTGCTCTGTGTTAGACTGTAAGGCTGTAGACACTCCCTCCTTCTGCTATTTGCACTCATGAGACGGTGGAGGGGGCACTCAGCTTACCGTGTGAGACACACATTCATTCTGTTTACACAAGTATAAAGGCATCGGGGAGTTCTCCACTGAAGAGAAATTAAGTTGAGCACTGACACCTGACTTGGTCAATACTTTCGGATCTTCTAAGCTCTTGTGTGTTTTAAACAAGGTTTATGGTGTCTACTCTTTTTTGTTTTGTTTTGTTTTGTTTTGAGACAGGGTTTCTCTGTATAGCCCTGGCTGTCCTGGAACTCACTCTGTAGACCAGGCTGGCCTCGAACTCAGAAATCCACCTGCCTCTGCCTCCCAAGTATGATGTCTACTCTTGAACAGCCTAGCCATGAGACTACAATGACTGTCTTTACTTTTTTTTTTCCTTGATTTTTCAAGACACAGTTTCTCTGTGTAGCCCTGGCTGTCCTGGGACTCACTCTGCAGACCAGGCTGGCCTTGAATTCAGAGACCTATTGGCCTCTGCCTCCCTTGGGCACTAGGATTAAAGGCGTGGCCACCACCGCTGGGCTCGAGTGCCTTGTTCTCTAGCCATCTTCTATCCACCGTAGACCTAGAAGGATAATAAAAAGGCTTCGTGGCCACATGCCACCTCCTACCTAACATTACATGTCATCTGTATGTATTTATCATTTGTATATGTTATGTATTTGTCTATGTATTATTTATTGACAAATACAGAGAAGGTGTCCAGGGCCACACGCTGGGCACAATCAGGTAACATTCTCATTATTTTCAGCCTGACTATAGCTTAGCAGTCATGGTAGTAGTACCCGGGTAAGACCAAAACAAAGGAACTATGCTAAAGTTTCTTCTGCTCAAATCTTACAGCTCCTGGAGTGAAGGGAGGCTCTCTAAAGGACATTCTGATTTTTGAAGACAAAGGTCCTCACGTAGTCTCCCAGACATTAACCTGCTCTCTTGGGTACGTCTGTTCCTGAGCACTTCTCTGGGGTCACCTGGAGCATCTCACCTCTTTTGCTCCTTTCATAGGCCTCTGTAGTTCCGCGCCTTTCTGGCCTGACAATCTTTGTGTAAAGAAGTGTTCCAAACCCCGCATGTTCTGCTCCCTGCTTATCTCCTACTTGCCCACGCCCTCAGCTCACGTCTGCGTCATACTTTCTCAATGCTTCCTTCAGTTACATATTCCTCATTAAAGGACAGCTTCAGGAAAGCGCAGGTCCTGCCGGGCAGTGGTGGCGCACGCCTGTAATCCCAGCACTTGGGGGGCAGAGGCAGGCGGATTTCTGAGTTCGAGGCCAGCCTGGTCTACAGAGTGAGTTCCAGGACAGCCAGGACTACACACTACACAGAGAAACCCTGTCTCAAAAAGCAAAAAAAAAAAAAAAAAAAAAAAAAAAAAAAAAGCGCAGGTCCTTTTAGCTCACCATCTTCACCTGAGTCCCTAGGCAGGGTGCCTGGTTTTCCACAGAATTTAGCTGGATGAATTAGTGTATGAACCTGATCCAGCCATTCCAAGGCCGGGCTGCTAAGGGGTCTCCGGGGAGGACAGGCGTCCTGTAGAGAGCGTGTGGTTCCAGTTAGGTTAGGACTGTCTTAGTTATTGGTTTACAGTAAAAAGCTGTCAAGTAAAGAAACTGGCTTGACTTACAGGTCACCCTATCAGACATTTACACATTTTACAAGTTGCCCGGACAACTGAGGATGCCACTTCTTCAGCGCCCACGGCTGTCCCGCGGTTGCTGCCCCCTCAACTCCACTTCTGCAGCCACACCTCCTACTCTTCCCCCCACTCTCCCCTGCTCCCTAAGTCTTGGCTCCCAACCCTCCTATTGTCCCCATATTCTAGGACACAACCGTACAACCTGGGCTTCTCTACTACAGGCCAAAGCCCACACCAGATTCAGTTATTTCGGCTCCAGTGAGGGTCCGGGTTCTGGGTTCACCTGGTACTCCCGCCAATCCTCCGGACCACCAGGCACTGAGCTAGATAGCCCGCGGGCCCTCTGGGGTCCTTCAGGCACGCGGCCGGGCAGCCCTTCGGGTCCTACAGTCTAGCACCGCATTCCTGGTATGTTAGAGAGAGCCGCTGCTGCGCCGGCAGCTCGTTTACGCAGGGTGTCTTCCTCAGGAAGGTCCGTTTATTATTTTTTTAAAGGCTTTACTTATTTATTTATTTTTTACTGTTACGTTTAAGCGTATTCTCCCTGCACGTCTGTGCCCCGCGTGCATTCCTTGTTCCTATGGGGCCAGGAGAGGGCGCTGCATCCTCTGGAACGAGAGTTAAAGATGGCTGTGAGCTTAGACCTGGGTATTGGGAATATAAACCAGGTTCGCAGGAAGAGCAGTCAGTGCCGTGCCCTTAACCACTGAGCCATCTCTCTAGTGTGAAAATACATCTATTGTTTTGCCTGTATGTGTGTATCTGTGTGAGGCGTGTGTGTACCTGGTCCCAGTAGAGGCCCGAAGGGGCTGTCAGCTGGAAAGCTGGAACTGAAGTTACCGATGTTTTTGAGCCACCGTGTGGGTCCTGGTATCGAACTCAACTCCTCTGCAAGATGAGTGAGTGCTCCTAAACACTGAACCATGTGTCCAATCTGAAAGTTCATTTTCTGTCTGTCTGCCTGTCTGTCTTGCTGGTAAAGGCATGAGGCCATTTCTGCTTTCACGGCATGATGAGAATAACTTGCCATATGCCTCTAGTCAGGCATTTTGTTTTAATCTTACTTCCCAGGCGGGCCATGCCCAATTTTACTTTCTGTAGTTCATTCTCATTAATATACCTCTGGAGTATCAGAGACCTCCCATAAGCTGTTTTTCTTCTGACTATGTGGCTTTTGCATGTACATATGACACACAGTGAAAGACTAGTTGCATAATTTATATTTGTCTCAACAATTCTCAAGAACAAGCCAACATAATCAAAGGGCAGATTTTTAAGGGGCGGATACAGGGCTTTATTTGGAACCGGTGTGTTAAGAACTAATGAAGAGCTGGGCAGTAGTGTCACACACTGTTAATCCCAGCACTCCAGAGGCAGAGGCAGGTGGGTCTCTGTGAGTCTGAGGCCACCTTGGTCTACAGTGTGAGTTCCAGGACACCCAGAGCCAGAGCTGTATAGAGACCCTGTCAAAACAAGCATCTCCCCCACCCCCTCCACCGGCGCACAGAAAAACCAATAAAAAGGAATGGCTTGTAGATGGAGGTCAAATAGTTAGGTCTAATCTAACTACTTGAAACTGTAGCTTAATGTGGTAACTATATATGTCTGCCTTCTAATACTGTTACTTCAGTGCCGCATTAGTCAGGGTTTTCTAGAATCACAGAACTTACGGATAGTCTCTATATAGTAAGGGGATTTATGATGACTTGCAGTCTGTAGTCCAATTCCCCAAGAAGGATCTAGTAGGTGCTCAGTCCCACAAGTCTAGTAGATTCCAACAGATGTGCTGGCAAGTTAATGCAAGTAGGCAGAGAGGAGTGAATCTTCCTTTTTCCAATGCCCTTATGTAGGTCTCCAGCAGGAGGTGTGGCCAAGATTACAGGTGTGTGCTACCATGCCTAGATCTGGGATTTGTTTTGTCTCAGTCTGACCTTGAACTCAGAGAGCTCCTTGCTTTAGTCTCCTGGGATTCATAGCCACTATGCCTCAAGATCTCCATGCCAAGATCCAGGTCAGAAACTTGTATCTCCAAGCCTCAAGATTTGGATCACAGGTGAGCCTTCCAACTGTGGATTGTAGTTCATTCCAGATATAGTCAAGCTGACAACCAGAAATAGCCATTACAAATACCAAGATGTATGAACTTCACTTGAAAATAACAGCAATAATAAGCATATGCATCATTACCAAAACATTCAAGACTACTGGGGCAGAGCCTTATATCCATATCCACATATTTAGAAAACAACTCAATGTCCAGATTCTAGTGGCTCTTAGGCAAAATTTAGTCCTGGTTTTCAGCTCTTAATGTTAACAGATTTGATGATAATTGTGAAAAAGTAAAAGGCCTGAGAAGAGTTCTATTCAATTTCCCTGGGCCTCAGAGTTCCATGGTAGTTAGTCTCCATCTTGCGAATCTAAACTCATTTGGGAAAAATTGCTTCTTAAGAGGTTAATAGTGAGTTGGCAAGATGGTTCAGTAGATCAACACATTTGCCACCAGCTTGGTAACCTGAGCAGACGCCACAGGATGGCCCCATAGGGTATAAGGGAAGGATCACCCCTCACCGCCAGGCTGTCCTCTGATGCCCACATGAATGCTGTTGTGCCCACGTGCGCACACATACTAAGAGATGTAATAACAAGATTAGGGGCTGGAGAGATGATGGCTCAGTGGCTAAGAGCATTTTCCCGCTCCTGCAGAGGACCTGGGCTTAGTTCCTATTGCCCATGCGGCAGCTCACAACTGCCCCTGTACGGTTACCTAAAACCTACTGATTGCTCATATGTAAATGTATAGGGCTAAACTCTTGAGATGGAATAAGCTATCAGAGAGCTTCCCCCTAGAGAAAACCAATTCTCTCAGCAGGCATTGATTATCTATAGTTCTTGACGGTGGTGGGGGTGTAGGGGGGGGGCTTAAAATTTTTCTTCCATCTATGTCAGCATGTCAGTTGGTGTCATTACGCAGGTCTTGTTTAGGACACCATCTTTCGTGGGGCGCAGTTTCCCTGACATGGCTGGGTAGAGACATTATCTTGCAGCAGGCATCCTGGTCCTCTAGCCCTTAATGATGTTGGCACTCCCTTGGCCTCATTTACAGTACCAGACACGCATTTCCTCCTATGAAGCAGGCCTCAAGTCCAATCAGAACACAGATGGTAACCTCATCTGCTTGTGCCACTGGCTGCACCCCTGGGGCATCTCTTGCCAGACCAGTCATTACTACAGTTCACAGGGTCCGCAGCTGGGGAAGAGTGTTGACTTTTCCCCTTAGCAGCCATCTGGTACTATGAGGACTTGCTTGGAAAAGGTTTTTTTTTTTTTTTTTTGTTTGTTTTTGTTTTTTTTTTTGTTTTTTAATATAATGGGAATGTACTTCTCGGGCATTTTTGTTGTTGTACTGTTGGTTCTATGCTGCTTGGAAAGCCTTGTACATGCTGGGTAATTGTTCTACCAGAGAAAGGTATGTCCAGGCTGTTTCTGAACTCACCATAACCTAGGTATGCCATGAATTTGCAATTCTTTGGTCTGACCCAGTCTCATATACCTGGGATTGCAGGCCTGCTTCTTCATCCGGTCCAGTATAAGTTTGTTTTGAGTCTTAGATACCTTACTGGGAAGTATTTAAAAACACTATTATCACTAGGAATTACTCCAATATTATACTTAGCAAATTTTCTTTCAATAAGACTCTGAACTCCAAGCTGGAGACATGGCTCAGTGGCTAGGAACATGTACTGATCTTGCAGAGGATCCAAGTTTGATTCCCAGCCTCCATGTGAGGTTCTGAAGCTCTAGGAGGACCCATACCTCTGGCTTTTGTAGGCACATACACGTACTCACACTTAGACACATATACATGATTTAAAAAAAAATCATTGGGCTGGAGAGATGGCTCTGTGTGGTGGCTCACAACCATCTGATAATAGGATCTGATGCCCTCTTCCAGTATGTCTGAAAATAGCTGCAGTGTACTCATATAAATATAATAAATAAATCTTTAAAAACAAATCTTTGGAGCTAGAGAGGTGGCTTAGCAGTTATGAACACTTGCTGTCCTTACAAAGGACTGAGATTTGATTCTTAGCGTCCATATGGTAGCTCACACCATCCTGAGAATTTAACACCTCTTCTGGCTTCTGCAGTATCACAAAGGCTTGTGGTACACAGATACATACTACACAGTACCCTTTTGTGGTGTAGTTGTTATGAGACATACTGAGAGCTATACTGCTCACGGGACATAGTAAACTCAATTATGTCCAAAGCCCTCAGCTTGTAAACATTGCTGCTACTGAGATCATTCCCACATTTTACATTTCATTGGTTATTTGGTTACAATTTATGTAAAAATATAGAGGTATGAGAACACTGAGTATCTGATATATTGAAAAAGTTCTTGCCAGGTGGTGGTGGTGGTGGTGGTGGTGGTGGTGGTGGTGGTGGTGGTGGTGCACACCTTTAATCCCAGCACTCAGGAGTCAGGGGTAGTTGGATCTCTGAGTGCAAGTCCAATCTGGTCTACACAGCAAGTTCTAGGATGGCCAGGGCCACACAGAGAAGCCCTGTCACAAACAAACAAACAAACAAACAAACAAACAAACAAACCCTACTCATTCCTTCCGAAAAGGAAAAGGTTCTTTTTTTTTTTTTTTGGATTTGGTTTTTTCTAGACAGGGTTTCTCTGTATAGCCCTGGCTGTCCTGGAACTCACTCTGTAGACCGGGCTGGCCTCGAACTCAGAAATCCGCCTGCCTCTGCCTCCCAGAGTGTTGGGATTATAGGTGTGCGCCACCACCGCCCCGCAGGAAAAGGTTCTTATTAACTGAGAAAATGTTTACTAGCTAAGTATATGCTGAAAATCATTTATTGATGAAACAAATCAATGAATTTGATCCACGTGTCTTCTACTACCAAGATGTTCTTCTCAAGGAGCTGTTCTTTCAACACTCCCTAAGGCTTCGTACACACTGGTGTACTCTACCACTGAACTCCAGATCCTCTCTCCCAAATTGGGCATCTTTGAAGAGTCAGTCATGCTCCACGTGGCTCTCTGAGAACTCAGTAACTTTTATTAGTGTTCAGACTCATCCGAGGAGTGTTCCTGTAAGAGAAATGTGTGCTTAGAGGAATTGAAGTCAGCAAGACTAAGAGAAAAGCCAATGCATTGGTAAGCACACATACCCACAATCCAGCAGGAGGGTGCTGAACACCGGACTGAGGCTGACTAGGGACATTCTGATCTCATTGCAGGATAAAAGGAAGCAGAGTAGATGTGGGCAGAGAGGAAAGCAAAGGCTGTGGAGTCCCTCCAGCAGAACAGATGGGAAGTAGAAGCATTCGGTTAGAGGTGCACGGCACACCGGGCTAGAGCAAGGGCTTTGTGAAGAACGGAATGGGAAACTGATGTCCACATTCAAAGTTCAGCCCTAGCGATTTCCAGCTCAGGGTTTGAAGTAAGTCATATGGTCTCTCCAGACCTCTGCTTCTTTGAATATGAGATGTAGCTAAGAGTTATGACTTTAGAGAGGTCGTAAAGGATCTGGGAGAGGAGATAACAGTAAAGAGCGTGACACTAGGCAGGAAACAGGGTTGGGGATAAGCGATAAGGACCAGCCCTCCTCCTGTTATATGATGCAGATTGAACCTGTGTAAAGCTGTGGGGAGGAAGGACCACTCATTTATTCAGTCTCTTGCTTCTCAACGTTATAAATGCTGCCATAGACAGGTATGTCACTTGCAAAGCTGAGAACATATCTTTGTAATTTTCAAGGTTTGGAAATCCTGGTCCATAAGATACATAGGTACTTAATTTGTTACATTGTCTAAAACCTGATTGTTCTCCACAATGACTTGCCCAGCCAATGTGAGACTACTGTCCTCTTATCTCCCACTAGCACTGGGTATGTCCTAGCCTTTCCCAGTATAGCTGGTAAATGGGAATGTCATTATTGTTTCAATTTGAATTTGTCCAGTTATTCAAGAGCATTCAAGCTGGCTTTACATGTTGATAGCTCACGACCAAGCCCAAGAGCACATCCTGTCCCAGATTTTTGTTTTAGAAACAAGGTCTTACAGTGGAGGCAAGGCCAGCCTCAGAATTACAATCTGCTATAGCCTCCCAGGTGCTAGCATGTCAGATCCGACTTTTCTCTTTCTTCTGTAGAACTAGTCTTTGCCTATTTTTCTGTCAGTTTTTCTGAATATTAAGATACAAGTGCACCGGGCAGTGGTCGCACACGCCTTTAATCCCAGCACTTGGGAGGCAGAGGCAGGCAGATTTCTGAGTTCGAGGCCAGCCTGGTCTTCAGAGTGAGTTCCAGGACAGCTAGGGCTACACAGAGAAACCCTGTCTCCAAAGAACAAAAAACAAAACAAAAAAACAAAAACAAAAACAAAACCCAAACAAAAAAAAAAAACCCAAACCAAAGCAAAAACACCCCCCCCCCTTACAAAAAGGTACAAGTGCATGGCTTAGTCCCTGGAGGCAGAGGCAGGTGGTTCTCTGTGAGTTCAAAGTCAGCCTGGTCTACATAGAGAGTTCCAGGACAGCCAGGGCTACATAGTGAGACTCTGACTAAACAAACAAACAAACAAACACCCGGAGGGAATAGGGGTTGTTAAAAGGAAGAAGAGATACATATTCTTGTTTTCTGCCTGAGATAGGGAAGTTGGGATGATAACATTTCCTTCCAGCTTCTGCCAGCTGTACTAAGCCACCGCAGTGTTCTTCATGTACCAGAGATCTGGCATCAGCTGCAATAATCATAGGAATAAAATATTTTCTAACACTTTTAGAGAAAACTAACATAGTTTTAATGTTTAACTCAAAATTTAGGAGAATGGATTATCACCCTGTTGAGTCATAAAATTTTTATTTCTTGCTTTACTCTTAAAAATAAAAAAGGAAAAGAGACTTTACTTACACATGGCCCATCATGCACTTTAATTACAGTTCTGTCTTCATATCTGGAAAAAAATTATATTATGAAATCATTGTTTGTTGGTTTTTTTTTTTTAACATTTTAAAAAAAATTGAGACAGGGTATAACAGTCTGGGTTGTCCTGAAACTCAATCTGTAGATCAGGATGTCCTGGAGCTCAGAGATAGTCTGCCTCTGTTTCCTGAGTGCTGGGACCAAAGGTGTACACTGCCACTAGCTGGCTTGAAATGATTATTTTTGTTTTGTGGTATGCCATAAACCATGACCCAACAATTAATTCATTCTTGGTAGTCTTCAACAAGGTTAAGAAAGAAATATTTTGTCAATAACACTGATATATATATATATATATATATATATATATATAATTTATTATATATATGTTATTGTTAATAACACTGATGTATGTGCGGTTTGCCTATATGTATGTATGTATGTGTACCCATGGAGGTTAGAAGAGGGTGAGTTTGGGAAGCTTAACAACAGCCTGTGATTCTAGCTCCAGGGGATCCAGTAACCTCTTCTGGCTTCCATAGGCTCCTGTATTTACATGTGCTATGTGTGTACACATACATACACTTAAAAAATAAAATAGTTCTTTTTGTTGTTGTGTTTTCAGACAGGGTTTCTCTGTTTAGCCCTGACTGTGCTGGAACTCACTCCATATATATCAGGCTGGCCTCTGCTTTCCGAGTGCTGGGATTAAAGGTGTTTGTCACCACGGCCTCTGTGTGTGTGTGTGTGTGTGTGTGTGTGTGTGTGTGTGTATGTATGTATGTATGTATATTAAATGAGACCCAGTCTCAAACTAAAACAAACAAACTGGAATCCATGTGAAGAAACAGAGAGCCAGTACTGGGTAGCTCTTATGAAGCTAGAAAAGAATGAACAATGAAATATATATTTTATTTGTACATCTTTTTCTTCAGATTTAGAAGACAACAACAATATTATGCCTGTATTAACTGGTATACAATGGGTCTCACACCTTCATTTGTAATTTCTGTGAATCCAGATTAGATTGCTTTAATGCAGGGGTTGGTCTTGTGCACTGTGTATTCAGATGCTGACTTCTGTACCCCAAGGTCAGGTTGCAGTCTGGACATGGGCATTGTATTGATTGGTATGCTGTAAAGAATGTTCCCCAACAATCCCTGATTGGATAGTAAAAAGCTAGAGCCTGTGGTAAAGAATGTTCCCCAACAATCCTTGATTGGATTGTAAAAAGCTAAAGTCTGTGACTGGGCAGGGGAGAGAGGAAGAGAGGACATCAGATCAAGTGAGGGGATCTTGGGTAGATAGAAGGATAGACCGTGAGGATGGACTATGAGCACATGACCAAAAGAAGCTTGCTCTGGGGACACACATGGAACAGAGCAAGACTCACTTGGCAGGTATGATGGTTTGTATGTGCTTGGTCCAGGGAGTAGCACTATTTGGAGGTGTGGCCTTGTTGGAGTAGGTGTGTCATTGTGGGTGTGGGCTTTAATACCCTCATTCTAGCTGCCTGGAAGCCAGTATTCTGCTAGCAGCCTTCAGATGAAGATGTAGAACTCTCAGCTCCCCCTGCACCATGCTTGCCTGGATACTGCCATGTTCCCAACTTGATGATAATGGACTAAACCTCTGAACCTGTAAACCAGCCCCAATTAAATGTTGTCCTTATGGGAGTTGCCTTGGTTGTGGTGTCTGTTCACAGCAGTAAAACCCTAAGATAGCAAATAATGGGGCATTTATCTGGTTATTAATAGTTGGGTTAGAATAGCTCAGAACCTGCCTGGCACGGAGCCAGCAGGTTGTTAATAAAATCTTAGGTTTTTTTACTTGGGAGCTAAAAGGGATAGACAGAGTTAGGCAGAACCTCACCCCCAACCTTCCACATAAAATTACTGCTATACTGTTTGTTTATTTGTGACCCCAGGGCAACTGCTAGGAGAATATTTAATTTCCTTATTTTATTTTCATATTTTTCTAGACAGGGTTTCTTTGTGTAGCCCTGTTTATCCTGGAACTCATTATGTAGACCAGGCTGGCCTCAGATTCAGAGATCTGCCTGCCTCTGCCTCCCGAATGCTGGGATTAAAGGCGTGCATCACCACCACCACCACCACCAGTTGAATATACTTTATTATAATTATTTGTGGTTTTGTTTGTTTAGATGATGTGCTGTGCAACGTTGGCAGTCCTAGACCTTGCTGTATATACCAGGCTGGCCTCCAGCTCAAGAAAACTGCCTGTGTCTGTCTCCTCAGTGCCGGGATCACACATGTACATAATTATTTTTGAATTGTTGGAGATATTGAACACAGGGCCTCACATATAACAAGAAAGAGTTCTACCACTGAGCTATATCCACAGCTCAAGAAAACAATTTTTAAAAAATTTTTTAAAAAGATTTATTATATATAAGTACACTGAAGCTATTTTCAGGCACTCCAGAAGAGGGCACCAGAGGCACTCATTACAGATAGGTGTGAGCCACCATGTGGTTGCTGGGAATTGAACACAGACCTTTGGAAGAGCAGTAGGTGCTCTTAACCACTGAGCCATCTCTCCAGCCCTCTCAAGAAAACAACTTTATGTTTATTTAGTATTTATTTATATGTGTGTGTGTGTGATGTATGCATGTGCTGTCTTGTGTGCGTGCAGGTACCTGCTTCACTGTGTACATGTGAATAGCCTGTGGTATCTTCTTTTAAGTTTCTTGAGATAGGGTCTCTCCCTGATCCCAGAGCTAGGCTGGTGCTGACAAGCCACAGTGGTCCTCCTGCCTCTGCCCCTCAGCGCTGTGGTTACAGGCAAGCAGTCAGGACTGCCTTCCTCAGGTGGCTATTGGGGATTTGAACTCCGTCCTTCATACTGTGTCACAGACACGGTCCCACTGAGCCGTCTCCTCAATCCCTAATTTTTTAAATATAGTAAAAGTGGGTTTGTATATAATAGTGCCTCTTGGTCTATTGTGCTGTGGGTATCTGCTGCTACTGTAGGCAGTTATCTGTGCCAGTCATTGAGACTGATATAAAAATTTCACCTCACAGCCGGACATGGTAGTATATGCCTTTAATCCCAGCACTCAGGAGGCAGAGGCAGGTGGATCTCTATGAGTTCAAGGCCAGCCTGGTCTACAAAGTGAGTCCAAGACAGTCAAGGCTGGTTACATTGAGAAATCCTGTCTTGAAAAACAAAACAAAATCACCTGACAACTCTTACAGGCTCTAGTGTAAGTTTTAGTATTCGTACAACCAAGGACACCAAACAGTTCATTCCTGCTTGGTCACACATCTCTCAAACAGTCCAAGAAAATTATTCTTTTTCTTAGAAAAGGTGAAGACCAGGAGGGAGGGATGTCTGACCGAGCCGTATGTGATGTGCAGACTTCTGTGCCTTGGATCAGAGTTGCGTATTTTGCAGTTGTTTCCAAAGGCTAAATGGCACAGGCCCCAAACTAAGCTGCTGTCAGGACGAACATTAAAACAAAAACAAAAACAAAAACAATGTGGGGGAATAATCTCCAATAGTTGGGCAAACCTATCATGCAGCCTCCTCCTCCTCCCCAGACTCCTCCTCCTCAACCTCCTCCTCCTCCCCAGACTCTTCCTCCCCAGACTCCTCCCCTCAGACTCCTCCTCCCCAGACTCTTCCTCCTCCCCAAATGCTTCCTCCCCAGACTCCTCCCCTCAGACTCCTCCTCCCCAGACTTCTCCTCCACTTACTCCTCTCTATTCCTCTGTTTATGCCAATTCCCCTTCTCTCTTTTTTTTAAAGATTTATTTATTATAATATGTAAGTACACTGTAGTTGTCTTCAGACACACCAGAAGAGGGCGTCAGATCTCATTACGGATGGTTGTGAGCCACCATGTGGTTGCTGGGATTTGAACTCAGGACCTTCGGAAGAGCAGTCAGTGCTCTTAACCACTAAGCCATCTCTCCAGCCCCCTCCCCTTCTCTTTAAGAAGTGTTTTAATTACCTATTTTGTGTGCATGCATGCACATGTGTTTGTGTACATGTGTGTGGCATAGTGTGTGTGTGGAGGTCAGAGGATAACTTTTGGAACTTAGGGCTGTCCTTCTACCATGTGAGTCCCTAGGATCAAACACCAAGTCATCACAAGTCATCAGACTTGGTGTGAAGTGCCTTAACCTCCCGGGCCATCTCCCCAGCCCTCTCGGATTCATTAGGCTGTTCTGCGGTCTGGAGAACCAGCAGGGCTGTGGTCACGTGGTCCGAATGCTGGGCCTACGTGCTACCGAGTTCCCGCCATTTGCTCGTTGCCCACCCCAGACTCTGCACTCTGACCTCTGAGGCTTTCTGTTTCTGCATTGTTATAACAGGATCCCACTCAGCTTTGGGGAGCAAGAGGAGAGAGGGAAGAAAAGGAAAAGCAAGTAATGGGGGGCTGTGTGAAGGGAACTCTAGTGGGAGTTGGCTGAGGGAAGGAATAATAAAATGTAGACTCACAGAATTCCGGAGCAGAGATGGCACTCACCCTCGTAGGTAACTTGGTTACTGCCACATATCGGCTCGCTGACCTTGAAGTAGGAGAGTATCCAGCACATCTGTATGTTCTTGATGCACAAGGCCTGAAGGGAGACAGAGCCCTGCTTTCTTCATCTCCCGCCAGGCCCTTTGGCCACTGTTAGTGGGAGCGGGAGTGGGGATGGAATACTAGACCAGGAGTTCAGAAGACAGGCTTCAGATCCTCCACCTCTATCCCGGTCCTCACCGCAGTTACCCACATAACTGCATTTCCTAGCCTCCCACCTCCTCACTAGAAAGAAAGTCTGTTCTACAAATCACAAGGTGTCATTTGTTACAGTATAGAAAGGTAAAGCTGGGGAATGTCTTCCCAAACAGGCATTTCTGGAGCTGGAGAGACAGCTCAGCACCTGTTGCTCTTCCAGAGGAATGGAGTTCGGTTTCCAGCTCCATACCAGATGGCTCACAACTGCTGACTCCAGCTCCAGGGGATCTTCTGGCTTTCATGGGTACCTGTATACATGTGGTGTGCACGCATATATATAGACGCACATAAATTAAATACATTTTTAAGAAAAAAGGAAAGGAATTTCTAAAAAAAATGGAGGGAGTTTCTTTTAACTTTTTATTTAGTACGTGTTTTTATTTTTATTTTATTATTTTTTTTAAAGATTTATTTATTATATGTAAGTACACTGTAGCTGTCTTCAGACACACTAGAAGAGGGCATTAGATCTCATTACAGATGGTTGTGAGCCACCATGTGGTTGCTGGGATTTGAACTCAGGATCCCCGAAAGAGCAGTCAGTGCTTTTAGCTGCTTCTTTTAACTTTCTTTTTCTTTCTTTCTTTCTTTCTTTCTTTCTTTCTTTCTTTCTTTCTCTTTCTTCTTCCTTCCTTCCTTCCTTTCTTTTTTCTTTTTCTTTTTCTTTTCTTTCTTTCTTTCTTTTTTTTTCAAGACAGAGTTTCTTTGTGTAGCTCTGGTTGTCCTGGAACTCACAAATCCGCCTGCCTCTGCCTCCCAAGTGCTGGGATTACAGGCGTGCGCCACCACTGCCTGGCTTTTTAACTTCTTTTTGTCATTTCCTTTTCTACTTTTTTCCTCTGTATAGTCCTGGCTGTCCTGGAACTCACTCTGTAGACCAGGCTGGCCTCAAACTCAGAGATCCACCTGCCTCTGCCTCCCCTGTGCTGGGATTAAAGATGTGTATTACCACCACCCAGCTCGTTTTCTACTTTTTGGTATTTCTACTTTTTTTTTTTTTTTTTTTTTTTTGAGACACACTCTCTCTATGTAGCCCTAGCTATCCTGGAACTTACTATGTTGACTAGGCTGGCCTTAGATTCACATAGAACTTTCTACCTGTGTCTCCGCAATGCTAGAACTAACATGAGACATCATGCCTGGCACAAACTGGAATTTCTTATAAGCATTAGAGGGTGATGTATAAATACCCTGGTTCTCACTGTGGAAATAACATTCACACCAGCATGGGACAACCTGAATTTGAGCCATGACCTCCTCATACTTTGATGATCTCACAGTAGCTTGTAGACTGGAGTAATGTGTAGGAAGAACTCCAAGGGGCAGCCACATGAGCCGCACTCACGTGGGCTCTCTTATGGTTATGGTGTTCCCAAGCAAGTCACTGCTGCTCCCCACCTCCCAGAGGGAGCCGGGAGGGAAGCTGGCTCTCTCTGAGTCCCTGTGCCTGGAACCTGGGAAGGAGAGCTCACCTTTGTCTTTTGTAGAAGCTCCTCGGTCATGTGAAAGCTCATAGGAAGGACGAAATCTGGAAGATTGATGCGTACACAGAAGAGTTACTGCCCTCAGGGTCTGTGACCTCGGGAGGGAAAAGCTTAGTTGAGCCCCCCCCCCTGCTTATTCAGAAGCATCCCATCCCATCTTTAGAGCCCGGGGTTCCTTCTCAGCACAAGCCGACCTTTGTCGGAACAGTCAGGAGTGAGTCAGAGATGGGATCCGTCCACTTCATGGGGAAATAATTTAGAAAATTCATAGGTTTTAACCTTTTGTCATTTTTAAAATCCTTTTTTTAAAGTTGGTCTATATCATTTTATGTAGTACTGGGTTTCATAAAGACATTTTTACATGAGCATGAACTGTTTTTTTGAGGCTGCAGAGGTGGCTCAGCAGCTGAGAGCGCTTATTGCTCTTGTAGAAGACCCAGGTTCAGTTTCCAGCACCCAAGCACTGGCTCACAACCACCCATAACTCTACAGCCTTTTTCTTGCCTCTGGAAGCAGTGAACAAACAGTGTGAGTTCACAAACACGGTCCCCATATGTGCATGCCTGCACAACACTCATGCACAAGCCTTAAAGGGAAGTTCTGTTGCAATGTTCCTCTCTGTGTCATCCACATCTCCCTTTTCTTCTCTCCCCTGACAACTAGCCCGGCTTTTGCTTCTAGACAACCTGCCCTACTGCCCTTCTTTCTTTGGGGTCTTGTGTGGTCTAGGCTGGCTTTGGGATTACTGTATAAATCCAGGATGACCTTGAACTTCTGAGCCTGCTGCCTCTACCTCCTGCTGCCTCCTACTAATGTGCTAGTATTACAGCTGTGCACCTCTGTGTCCAGTTATGCTGTGCTAGGGATGCAGCCCATGGCTTTGTGCATGTCAGGTAAGCAAATCTTCTGAGCCACCCTCAACCGTCCGGGCCACTTGTATTTGTATTCGTTGGTTAAGAAAATATATTTTAGGGGCTGGAGAGATGGCTCAGAGGTTAAGAGCACTGACTGTTCTTCTGAAGGTCCTGAGTTCAAATCCCAGCAACCACATGGTGGCTCACAACCATCTGTAATGAGATCTGATGTCCTCTTCTGGAGTGTCTGAAGACAGCTACAGTGTACTTACATATAATAATAAATCTTAAAAAAAAAATATATATATATATTTTAGTTTATAAATTATCTGTGATACTAATACTGAGACACCTTAAAGGAAGTTGAGTTTCACTAATCTACATGTAATTAATTATAGAAGGATCATACATAATTAATTATATTGAGTCATATAATTTCAAGTCATTGTACAACAGGGTCTCTCTACATAGCCCTGGCTGTCCTGGAACTCACTCTGTAGACCAGGCTGGTCTCAAGCTCAAATTCACAGAGATCTGCCTGCCTCTGCCTCCCAAGTGTTGGGGTGAAAGGTATGGACCACCACGTCTGACATCTACACACTCTTAATGTACTTTCTTCCTGAGTCATTTATGAAAATATTTATTAATACTTGACATGGGTCATGCTATCACGGCATCTTCCATCATTGGTGTGTCCTATTGTGAGTCCAGGGACATTACTGTCATATAAGCTATCTAGCTTAGTTTGTAGCACACAGTATATATTTCTTGGATATGTGATAAGCTAGTGCTGTGCCCTGGGAAACCCATGCTGGTATTAAAGATATTGGGAGCAACATAGAGTAATTTAAGCTGTTATTAAGCAAACATTCTCTCAGACTTGAGAAAAATAATTCCTATAGATACCAATGTTCTATTTCAGACAAGACAGCTGGCAAATGGGCCACACAGCTGCCACTGATGTGGCAAATGCTGAGAAAAAGTCTAAATGGGAAAGAATGTGTGGGGTGGGGCCCCAGAGCCTCTACAGTTTAACTGTGGATGCTTCATTTGTTAAACACTGTTAATCATTAGCCAGAAGAATAGAGTCTCCTACAGAGCCTACTGAAGTTCCTTTTGGGCTCGAGAGATGTACAGATATGAACTGTGGGAATGAGTGCTCCCTAGGTGAATGTCCTCTTGATAAACTGGTATTTTGGAAAACCAGTGGCTCTGGATTTGAAAGCCTGTGATCCAACTCTCAGTTTTGATACCAGTGACACTGTGAATCTTTTTTTTCTCTGGATTTCTGCTTCATCTGTAAAATGAGGAATTAAGGGTCAAATAAATCTAAATGGTGACTGGGGAGATAGTTAAATGGTACAATGCTTGACCAGTACGCTCAAGGTTTTCATCTCCAGCGCTGTGGATGAGTGGATGAACGAATGAATCTAATGGCATTTACACCTCTGACATCCTCATAGATGAGATATATTGCAGAAAATGTGGCTAGAGCAGGAAGTTGTAACTCACCAACTGCAAAGGAAGTCCACACAGAGCTGGCTAGGACAAGGACGGCCACCGGGAAGACCACCTGCATGGCGCAGATCTGTGGAGGGAAGCAGCTGTTTGCCCTCCGGCTTTTCTTGCTTTCTGCCGTGGAGGACTCTCCTGACTGAAGGGCCTCAGCTCGGAGTTAAAGACAAGTCAGTGAATGTTATCAGCCCTCTCTAGGAGGGAAGCAGCTTCTCTATCTCCCCTGGCCTGGGAGTATAGAGAAAAGTAGCCTTTCCTGTCCTCCCCAACCCCTCTGTTCCCTGGGGGAGAAAATCCTTCTGTGATAGCCATCTGCAGAATCAGTGTTCCTACAACAGTCACACACTGTTCTCTTCAGTAATCTTTGTTTGTTTCTTTGTTTTTTTTGTTTTTTTTTTAAGATTTACCTATTTATTTACTGTGAGTATATTGACAGTCTTTTCAGACACATCAGAAGAGGACATCAGATCCCATTACAGATGGTTGTGAGCCACCATGTGGTTGCTGGGAATTGAACTCAGGACCTCTGGAAGAGCAGTCAGTGCTCTAAACCACTGAGCCATCTCTCCAGCCCTCAGTAATTTTTCTAACCCCCACATAAGAGCAATCCACAGAAGCTAAGAAGCAAGGTTAGTACATTTAGACACTTTCCCAGAACCCTAGATTTTGATGGATTAGGCCTTCGTTTTAGTTTTGGTAGGTGGTGCTGGCTGTGTGCTGCTTTACAGCTTGAATGGTACTGCCATTATGGACTTGATGGTGCTAAGGTCTCAGGGCTTACTAAGTCTGGGGTCCTCTTAACAGTGGTCTGAATAAAAATGGTGCCCATACTCTCATCTGAATGCTCGGTCATCAGCAAGTGAGCCACATTACTTGAGAAGGATAAAGAGTTGTGGCCTTGTTGGAGGAAGCAAATGGGTTTTTGGTATTTCTGAAGCCCAAGTTAGGCCCAGTGATGCCCTCTTTCTGCTGCCAGGATTGGTGTAGAGCTCTCAGCTACTTCTCCAGCACCATGTCTTCCTGCATGCTGCCATGCTTCCTACCATGGTGAAAATGGACTGACCCATAAGCACTAAACGTTTTCCCTTCTAAGAGCTGCCTTGGTCATCCTGTCTTTTCACAGCAACAGGCCAGTGTTCTCGGGAATGCGTTCACAGGACAGCGGAACAGCAATTCAGTAGCTCACTCCAACGCATGGCTGCTGAACGTCACTTTAGCCTGATTTTGCCATTCTTCCTGGTCACTCACCCCTTTTTTATGTGCCCCAAATCACATCTAAGCCACAGCGGCAACTTTTGTTAATTCGTTTGCTTTGAGACAGCGTTTTACTGTAGCCCAGGCTAACCTTGAACTCACTTTGTAGTTCAGGCTGGCAGCCCTGCTTCAGTGTGGAATTATGGGCATGCATCTTCTCACACCAGCTTTTTCCTATGTCTGCCCATAGAATCTGATCAGATTCTTTAAATCCAACTCTGTGTGAGCACAGGTCTATGTTTTATGCTTTCTGTGGTTTTAGACATGATTTCTATACTGATCTATAAAAGCAACAACACACCAGACAGCTTTTTGTTTTTCGGTTCTCAACAGTGCTTTAAAAAGATGTGTGCAGAATAGGTATCTAGGGGAGCAGCCTGGTTTCTCTGCTGATTCCTTATTGGTTAAAATGAATGGCATATGACTTTAGGGAAGAGGAATTCCAAAGAACAGGGAAGACTGTTACTAGTGTTCAGCATTGGCCGATCGTAACCAGTAGCAAAAGCACTGAGAGGCACACGGGACAGCGGCCTCCTCCTACCCACAGGGCTTCATATACTCCATTCTATAAATAGCTGTCTCCTGCCGGGAGCCTGTGAACAATCAGGTTGGAACAGCATGGCGTGCTGTGCAGAGCAGTGGCTTCATCAGGGAGAGCGCCTGCTGACACTGCAAAGCAGAGCCCTGTCACTGGAGCTCATCAGCAGAGTGCCCAGCCCTCAGTCCCTCCCACAGACAGGATAAGAGTGGAGGAGTAGAAAGGTGACCCCCTGTCCTACGTCATATGGAGTAAGGAGAGTGGGGTTGCAGCAGACTTCATGGAAGCCATATTCAAAGACTTTTTTTTGTTGTCAAGTTGAAAAAAATTTTTTTCCCCGAGACAGGGTTTCTCTGTGTAGCCCTGGCTGTCCTGGAACTCGCTCTGTAGACCAGGCTGGCCTCAAACTCAGAAATCTACCTGTCTCTGCTTTCCAAGCACTGGGATTAAAGGCGTGCACCACCATTGCCTGGCGTTAAGTTGAATTTTTATGGAACTTATTTCTGAGGAAAATTCTTAGTGTTCTGAAGCAGAGAAGTGGGGGCTGAAACCTGTTTTCAGTTCCCACATACTGTCAGGTGAGTGGGTCACAGCCAGCCCAGAGGGAAAGAACTGCGGGGACAGCAGCCTCACAGAAGGCCCAGCTATCTGGAGCTGATGACAAGGACTCAGACACAGCTCCTGATCTTGGGAAGAGACTTTCAGACACTTTGCTTCTGGCTAAATAAGGAATGTGCCACTGTGCCTAGCCATGACTTTTTATAATTATCAAAGCTATATATATATATGTATATATCGTTTAACAACAATTGAAAGGAATTTATTTTTAAAGCAAAATTAATAAAGATACCAGAAAAGGTTAATAATATTTGTGAAGTGAACGAATGAGTGCCCCGAATTTTTCAATAAATGTTTTAGAGTTGCAGTCACTTCTGGGGTGGGACCTGAAAGTCAACAGACAGTAAAAAGCAGAAAGGGACAGATCCCAGACACTCATTGACACACTCTTAAACTTTGGTAACGAATCGCTTTTGTGTCGGTAGCAGCCGATGAAATTCCCAAAATGAAAGTCGAGAGAGTAGTTGGTAGCAAGAGTTCACTGGCAGGACTGAAATGGCTGCGGTACAATCTGTTCTCATTTTCTGGAAAATGATGTCTGGTTAACTTCTGCTCATGACTTTCCCTGAATAAAAATGAATAACAAAACACTCTTTCATGTTCAGAAAATTACAAATTGGTTATGCACGTTACCTGCTGTGACTCCCACAGTTGCTCCGAGAAACTGGCTGGCTGGAAGTCTTCAGCCTGTGAAGAAATAGGAAGACTGGCAGGAGGCGGTGCCTCAGGACAGTGCCTGGCCCTGGCAGCCGTGAGCTTTGAGGCTCAGAAGACTAAATACAAGCCAGGGCTGTGGTGGTGCATGCCTTTGGTCTCAGCACTGAAGGGAGAGGCGGCAGATTTGGGAGTTTGAGGCAGCCAGCCTGGTCTACATAGTTCTAAGGCTACATACTCCGTACCAAGACTTCATCTCCAAAAAAAAAAAAAAAAAAAAAAAAAAAGGAAATGCAGTTCAGATTACGAACCCCACGCTTCCTACATCTATGGGTTCCCAGTCCAGCTTCCCGGGGTGGAGTATATTGTCCACGGCCACTTGGACGTCTCACTCTTCTGGCCAGATTTGCTATCATTTGCTATTTGCCATCAAGTGGGGCTAGGGATACTTATTTTTGTTTGTTTTTTAAAACAAGGTTTCCTGTGGCTGGGTTAGATGATGAGGATGTCCTTGAAATGATCCTCCTGCCTCCACCTTCTAAGTACACTTCCCCGCCACACTCATTTGTTGATTATTTTGTTTGTTTTAGTTTTTTTTTTTTTTTTTTTTTTTTTTTTTTTTTTTTTAAGTAGGTGAGTTCTGTGAGTTGAGGCCAGCCTGGTCTACAGAACTAGTTCTAAGACAGCCAGGACGACACAGCGAAGCCCTCTCTCTCAAAACAAACAAACAAACAAACAAACAAAAAACAAAAAACAAAAAACCCCAAACAAACAAAAAACAAAAAACAACAACAACAAAAAGAATTTTATTTTTATGTGTCTATCTGTCTCGCATTTATGGGTATTTGTGGAGGCCAAAAGATGGCATTGGGTCTCCTGGAGCTGTGGTTACAGGTGCTCATGAGCGAGGAGCTGGGGCGAGGAGCTGAGCTTCTGTCCTCTGGAAGAACAGGAGGCTCCCTCTGATGAGCCGGCTTCCTGGTTCCAGGCTTTTGAGACAAGGTCTCACTCTGTAACCCAAGTCTCACTGTGTAGCTAAAATTCTCTCCTGCTTCTGCCGCCCAAGTACTGAGCTACCATATCTTGCCCAACAATTATGTTCGGCATAGCTTCAGGTACTTGCACACCATATTAATTACCACATATGCAACTATAGCTAATCATTTTATCCAGAGTCAAAACTAGCTATTCCTCTTTTGGAGAAGAGGTTTTGAGACAGGGTCTGACTCAGCCCAGCAAAGTCTGGAGCTTGTATCTTTGCTTTATTGAAGCATTTACTTATAATGTTTCTATAACTGATTGAGTGTGTGTGTGTGTGTGTGTGTGTGTGTATTTGGGTTGTTCATGCACACACACACACTTGTGCTGCAAGTGCATGTGTGTGTGTGTGTGTGTGTGTGTGTATGCATGTCTGTGGGTAGGTGTGCAAATGGGTGCCTGAGGGTCAAACTCAGTTGTTATTCCTCAGACACTATCCATCTTGCTTTGTTTTAAAGACCTATGTGTTTTCATTTTATGTGTTTGAGTGAATTGTCTGCATACATATATAGTCATTACATGTGCATAGTACCCATGGATGCTAGGAAAGGGTATTGGATTCCTGATGTGAGCTACCATTGGGTCTGAGGCACCATCCCAGGTCCTCTGCAAGAGCAGCGAGTATTTTTGATCACTAAGATAGCCATCCCTTACCTCACCTCCCCCTACCCCCATCATGTGTTTTGAGACACCATCTTTCTTCAATGGCCAGGAACTGCCTAGTAGAATAGGCTGGCTAGCCATGCAGAGCCAGAAGTCTGCCTTTCCCAGAGCCAGGATCGCAAACGCACACTCCTCCCGTGGCCTCCTGGAGGCTCTGGCTCCTTAACCAGCAAGCACTTGCTGACTGAGCTAACTCCTCGGCCCTCTTTTTCATTGGTTTGTTTGTTGAGAAAGGGTCTCATCAGGTCCAAGCTGAGCTCTGTGAGGATGAGGATGAGGATGAGGATGAGGATGAGGATGAGGATGAAGATGACCTTGAACTTCTGAGTCTACTGCTGGCACTTACCAGGTGTTAGAACAGGAGGTTCAATTTGCTGTTTTTTTTGTTTTGTTTTGTTTTGTTTTGTTTTGTTTTGTTTTGTGTTTTCCTGACAGATTTCTCTGTGTAACCCTGGCTGTCCTAGACTTGCTTTGTAGATCAGGCTGGCCTCAAACTCACAGAGATCCATCTGCCTCTGCCTCCCAAGTGTTGGGCTGAAGATGGTTCAGTGTTTGTTGCTGCTGTTGTTGTTTTAAGACAGGATTTCTCTGTGTATCCCTGGCTGGAAAACACACACACACACACACACACACACACACACACACACACACACACACATTCTGTCTGTCTGTCTCTCTGTCTGTCTCTCTCCTCCCTCCCTGCCTTCATCCTTCCCTTTCTGTAGACCAGGCTGGCCTGGTCTAACTAACAGAGATCTGCCTGCCTCTGCCTCCCAAGTGCTGGGGTCAAAGCCATGGGCCATCATGGCCCTGCTGTTTCAGTGTTTTTTGTTTTGTTTTGTTTTTTGTTTTTTTTTTTTTTCGGGACAGGGTTTCTCTGTGTAGCCCTGGCTGTCCTGGAACTCACTCTGTAGACCAGGCTGGCTTCGAACTCAGCAATCCACCTGCCTCTGCCTCCCAAGTGCTGGGATTAAAGACGTGTGCCACCACCGCCCTGCCCTGGTTCAGTTTTTAAGAGCACTCAGTGCTCTTGTAGAGAACCTGGCTTCAGATCCCAGTACCCACATGAGCTCACAGCCTCTTACCTCAAGCTCCAGGAGATCCTGTGCCCTCCTCTGGCCTCTGAGGACACCCGGAATGCATGTGGTATACACAGACATTCATGTGGACAAGTACTCATAAAGTAAAAAACAATTTTTTTTTAAGTTAGCTCTGGGTGTCAGGCTGTCTCAGAGTTTGAAGGTGCTTATCTTTTTAGCCTGGTAACTTGAATTTGATCTTCATAGTCCACATGAAGTAGGAGAGAATCAACTCCACAAGACTGCCTTTGTACCTCCACACCCCCAAACCCCCACACTGTCTCCTCTTACACAATTAAAATAAAAAGCTAAGACGGGCAAGGTGGCTCAGTGGATAAACCAGGCTTGACACCAAGCCTGATAACCTGAGTTCAGTACCCAAGGAGGCCTGCCTGCTGTGGAGGAGGGGAGGCCCGCCTGCACATGTGCATCCTGGCACTCACATCCAATGCTCACCCATTAATAAATGTAATAATGAAAAAGTGTAAAGTTAGACCATTTCCCATTCCCATCAGTTTCCCCTTTATCTGTGTTTTCAATCAATAGGCAGGCAGAGGCCAAGGAGAAAGGTGGTGCATGCCTAGGGGTCCAGGCGACAGGAAACTTACCCAGTGCTGCCTTGACTAGTTTTCGTAAGAATGCAACAGCCAGAAACTTGCTTAGCTTATTGCAGTGCAAGTAAACTCTTTAACAAGGGCAGCCAGCGTAAAGAGAGTTGATGAAAAGCTTTGTTCTGGAATGGGTATGGCATCATCAATATTTATGGCATATATTTTGGAAATATTTAAAAAATAAAATTTTATGTCTGTGAAACTGTTACTCAAATTTAATGTTTTTATTGAAAAAAATCATGTTAAGTTATCCAGACACAGGGCTAGAGAGATGGCTCAGTGGTTACAAGCACTGACTGCTCTTCCGGAGGTCCTGAGTTCAATTCCCAGCAACCACATGGTGGTTCACAACCATCAGTAAGGGATCTGATGCCCTCTTCTGGTGTGTCTGAAGAGAGTGACAGTGTACTCACATACATAAAATAAATAAATCTTTTTTAAAAAGTTATCCAAATACTTAGGCTATACATTTACCAAGAATCAAGGAAACTGCTGGCAGTGTGGATGCAGGCTTTTAATCCCAGCACTTGTGAAGCAGAGGCAGGTGGGCCTTTGAGTTTGAGGTCAGCCTGGTCTACAGAGGGAGTTCCAGGACAGCCAGGGCTACACAGAGAAACCCTGTCTCGAAAAACAATCAAGAAAATGAATCAAGAAAATCAGAGCTGATAGTGCTTTGGTGTTATCTAATTCAAATCACTCATTTGGGAAGGAGAAGAAAGAGAGACTCGGATGATAGTGGCTTCTAATCTACCATCACCTTCATTTGCGAGAGTCCTCAAAGACACACAGGAAAGATTCTAAGTTGGTGTCTTAGAAACAGAACACTGGTGGAGGGCTATTGTTGACCACCATAGTGGTCTGAATGAGAATGTCCCCCACGGGGCAACTGTTCTTACTTGGTCCCCAGTTAGTGGTGCTTTTTGTGTAGGTCTTGAAGGTGTTGAAGGAGAAAGTATCTCATTGGATGATTCAAAGCCACACACCCTTTCCAGGTCTTTGTTTTCTCTGGTTCCTGCTCACGGCTCAAGCTGTGGGCGGGTCCGCTTTAGGCATCATCAGCTTCCGCGGTTGCTGTTTCCATGGCGACAGTGTCTTAGCCCCCTGGAATCCTAAGTCCAAATAAACTCTTTCTCCTATGCTTTAGTCACGGGGTTTTTATCACAGCAATAGAAAAGGAAAGAAGCCAGCCACATTGTCCCAGCTCTTCTGAATTGGACAGTCGCAGTCATACTCTTAGCTATTTTAGGTGCTACATGGTGTAAGAAAGTTGTTTGATAGGATCTGGAATTTCCTATGAGACGAGCCTCCAGGCATATTTATGAGGGACTATCTTGATTAGGTCAAAGAAATGGCCGACCCCTCCTTTTTTGTTCTTGTTTTATTTTTTTACTAGATATATTCTTTATTTACATTTCAAATTATTTCCCCTTTCCTGAGTCTTCCCTCCTTGAAAGTCCCATAAGTCCTCTTTCATCCCCCTGTTCCCCAGTCAAACCCTCCGGCTTCCCTGTCCTGGTATTCCCCTACAATGCTGCATTGAGCCTTTCCAGGACCAGGGTTCACTCCTTCCTTTTTTTTCTCTGCATCATTTGATATGTGAATTGTGTCTTGGGTATTCCAAGCTTCTAGGCTAATATCCTCTTATCAGTGAGTGCATACCATGAGTGTTCTTTTGTGACTGGGTTACCTTACTTAGGATGATATTCTCCAGTTCCATCCATTTGTCTAAGAATTTCATGAATTTATTGTTTTTAATGGTTGAATAGTATTCCATTGTGTATATATACCACATTTTTTGTATCCATTCCTCCGTTGAGGGACATCTGGGATCTTTCCAGCTTCTGGGTATTATAAATAGGGCTGCTATGAACATAGTGGAGCATGTATCCTTATTACATGCTGGGGAATCCTCTGGGTATATGCCCAAGAGTGGTATAGTGGGGTCCTCCGGAAGTATCATTCCCAGTTTTCTGAGGAACTGCCAGACTGATTTCCAGGGTGGTTGTACCAGCTTGCAACCCCAGCAGTGGAGGAGTGTTTTTCTTTCTCCACATCCTTGCCAGCACCTTTTTCTTCTGAGTTTTTGATCTTAGCTATTCTGACTGGTGTAAGGTGAAATCTCAGGGTCATTTTGATTTGCATTTCCCTGATGACTAAGGATGTTGAACATTTCTTTAGGTGCTTCTCAGCCATTCGATATTCCTCAGGTAAAAATTCTTTGTTTAGCTCTGTACCTCCCCCCCCCCTTTTGTTTTTTGAGACAGGGTTTCTCTGTGTGGTCCTGGCTGTCCTGGAACTCACTCTGTAGACCAGGCTGGCCTCGAACTCAGAAATCCGCCTGCCTCTGCCTCCCAAGTGCTGGGATTACAGGCGTGCGCCACCACGGCCGGCTATGTACCCCATTTTTTAATAGGGTTATTTGGCTCTCTGGAGTCTAACTTTTTGAGTTCTTTGTATATATTGGATATTAGCCCTCTGTCGGATGTAGAGTTGGTAAAGATCTTTTCCCAATTTGTTGGTTGCCATTTTGTCCTATTGACAGTGTCCTTTGCCTTACAGAAACTTTGTAATTTGTCAGTTCTTGATCTTAGAGCATAAGTTGTTGGTGTTCTGTTCAGGATATTTTCCCCTGTACCTATGTGCTCAAGGCTCTTCTCCAGTTTCTTTTCTATTAGTTTCAGTGTGTCTGGTCTTATGTGGAGGTCCTTGATCCACTTGGACTTGAATTTAGTTAAGGGATAAGAATGGATTGATTTGCATTCTTCTGCATGCTAGCCTCCAGTTGAACCAGCACCATTTGTTGACAAGGCTATCTTTTTTCCACTGGATGGTTTTAGCTCCTTTATCAAAGATCAAATGACCATAGGTGTGTGGGTTCATTTCTGGGTCTTCAATTCTATTCCGTTGATCTACCTGCCTGTCATTGTACCAATACCATGCAGTTTTTAACACTATTGCTCTGTAATACTGCTTGAGGTCTGGGATACTGATTCCCCCTTGTTATTGTTTTTGTTTTTTGAGACATATTTTCTCTATGTAGTCTTAGCTATTCTAGAACTCACTCTGTAGACCAGGGTGGCCTTGAATTCACAATCCATCTGTCTCTGTTTCTCCAGTGCTGGAATTAAATGCAGGGCTAAAGGCTTCTTTAAATTTCTCATGTCAGGGTATTTGATCATAGTGACAGAAAAAGTAACTAATGATAACTGGTGTTGTAACTTTAATATTTTCAATGCCTACTTTTAATGATGGTCCTTAACCACTTTAACCTCCCTTCTAGCCCACCTCCCACCTTTAGTGGAAAAGGAAGGATACGGGGGAAGTGGGCCTGTTTAGAAATGGTTCTTTAGAGCAAATCCCCTTTGCACTGTTAGGAAATCAGCAGTTCAGTTCACAGGTCACAGCTCGATCCACTCAAAAACACTTCATGGATATACCAGCAGTTCAGTTTGGTAGTGTCAGGATAGCAGCAGTGGTGGCATGACCTAGGAGGAATAGCCAGGCCTCAGTCAAACCAGCATGAGCCAGCAGGAGGGACCAGGGCCAACAGTAACACCAGGAAAAGTTCTCAGCTGTGCCTCTCAGTGACTCGAAGATCAGTGAAGATGTGAGGTCAACAAGCGTTTAGCTATGCAAGCAAGCCAAGCTCAGCCTTGGCCACTGCCCATTAAATCCTATTTAAACTCCCTCCAGACATCCCGTGTCCTCCATGGGTCTTGCCTCAGCATGAGAGTCTGTCTCAGCTGACATCGTTCTGCTGATTGGCCCGAGTCCGAGGATGCAGCAAGAAGCCCCAGCACAGCACCAGGAATGTTCTGGTGAGTCTCTGGAGTCCTAAAAAAACGCACTTCAACTACTCACTGTAAGGCAGACCAATACATGTGTGTTGTTAGCGAGGAGTCCTTCAGCAAGCGTCCTTGTCACCTGCTTGCTCGAGCAGAACATCCTCTCTCCTGTGTCTGCTTCAGTGAAACATTCCTTCACATGTCTGCTTTAGCAGAACACCATCCAACACCACTGACTTTCAAAGAACCCTCCAATTTCCACTTCACTGTGGCTTATTATTTATTTATTTATTTATTTATTTATTTATTCATTCATTCATTCATTCATTCATTCATTTATTATTTTAATTATGTGTATATGTACATAGGGGGTATGTTCACATGAATGCAAGTGCCCACAAGACAAGAAGAGAGCATTGGAACTCCGGGAACTGGAGGTATAGGTGGTGATGAGCTGCCTGGTGTGGGTACTGGGACCCCAACTCCTTTATCTGGTCTGTTAAAGTGTTAAGTATTTTTAATTGAGTTATTTTCCTTTTTATATTTTCTTTCTTAAGTTAAACCAGTTAGTGATAATTACAGATTCTCATGTAATTATCGCAATTAGAAGAAATAATACACATAACCCCATATATACTTTACTGTGTTTCCCCATCCTGGAAAGAAGTCTAACATTACAGGAAATTGAAATGCATATATTTAAGGTGATAACTGGTCATCAACCGTCCCACCCACCCCCATTCCTGGCCTTTTTTTCTTCATTTTTTTGAGACAGGGTTTCACCATATAACTCTGGCTAGCCTGGAATTTGCTAAAAGTAGATCAGGCTAGCTTTGAATTCACCTGCCTCTGCCTCCTGAGTGCTGAGATAAAAGGTTTGTTCCACCCAGGTAGCATTTTCATTTTTACAAGCATGCTCACCTCCTAACTCACTGTTCTGACAGTGACTTAGCAGTGATGGTCTCCGTGTGTGTGTGTGTGTGTGTGTGTGTGTGTGTGTGTGAGTGTGTATGCACTGAGGAACAGCTAAACTCTGTGTTACAACTTTGGAATGTTTGATCTCCCCTTCCAGAGCTGTGATTATCATTTCAACTGCAGCAGGAACAACAGAATTAATTATTGCAAACAATTTCAAAAGTAACTAAGGGAGAAACTGTCCGTCCATTTCGAGAACTGGGAAGCAGAATCCTCAGAGAGTGTCTCTTCCATTTACTGGACAGAATTATGGTTTCACCGAGGGATAACTTTTCCTGAAAGTGTGATTCCTGGTGTTTTCTTACAGATCTTAGATACTCAGGCTTTTGAGACTGAACGTGAGTTAGAGATGTGTGTCGCCTGACTGAGGTCATTCAGTGGTGTAGCTTCTAGCAAGCGAACAGCTACCCGTACCCATCTGAACCCTAATGAAGCTTTCTGGGTCACAGAGAAAAAAGGCACGAAAGTAGACAGGGCTAATTGGGAAGAGGAGGAGACTAAGGGGCGAGGGAGGGGGGCAAGAGGGAGGAGGGTGAGCAGGACGAGGGAGGAGGGTGAGCAGGACTGAAACACAGGATGTGCTTGTATAAAAAGGTCCTAATGAGTTCATCACTATGTATGACTAATATGTCCTAATAAAGCACTTTGTAAGCTTGTGCATATAAAGTCTATTAAGTTTAGACCTTTATTTAGACTTTTTGTTTTGTTTTGTTTTTTGGCTTTGTTTTGTTTTGAGACAGGTTTTCTCTTTATAGCCCTAGCTGTCCTGGAACTCACTCTGTAGACCAGGCTGGCCTCGAACTCAGAAATCCACCTGCCTCTGCCTCCCAGAGTGCTGGGATTACAGGTGTGTACCACCACCACCACCCGGCTTATTTAGTCTTTTTAAAATTAGTTTATTTACTTTACACACTGCTTGTAGCATTCCTCTCTCCTCCTAGTCCTCCTCTTATCCCCCCAAATAAAATATTTTAACAGTATGTAATAGAATTGACAAGAAGTTAATAAAGGTCTTTTTTTTCCCCTACCAAATGCTTGTTAGAGCGGAGAGAAAATGAAGCTGGGCATTGGGGTACACTCCTTTAACCACCACTTGGGAGCAGAGGAGGGTGGACAGCCGAGGCTACACAGAGAAACCCTGTCTCAAGGAAACAAAACTAAAACAAAATGTTTATTATGTAGTCAGGCTCAGTCCCAAGCCTCTACCTGTGAGCTGTTTCAACAGCCACTAATGATATTTTTAAAATGTTTGTATTATGTTTTAAATTTTTATTTTATGTGCTTTAGTGTTTTGCCTGCATCTTTAGGGGTGTGGGATTTCCTAGAACTGGAGGTGCAGACAGTTAAGAGTTACCATGTGGGTGCTGGGAGTCAAACCCAGGTCCTCTGGAAGAACAGCCAGTGCTCTTAATTGCTGAGCCATCTCCCCAGCCTCCACCAATAATATTTTAAAAGTTAAAAAAAGAGAATAATTTAAATTTTTATTATGCCTTCCGGCACACATTTGTCTGGCCCAGATCACCGGTCAGCTTCCTTTCTCCTATTTGTGCTATTGACCTTACACATTGCTTTCAGTATGGAAGATCAAAGTTGAGGTTTGCCACAGCAAGAAGTGATCCTAGCTATCTGTAGAGGGTCCGTGTGACTGACCTTCTCTTCTAGGAACATGCTCATTGCTTTTGCTCTCTCCTTCTGATCAGGTGGGAAAGAACACAGTCTTCTAATGGGTAACTGCTCAGAAGCTGCCAACCTGCTCCTGAAGGCAGACCCAGGTGCACAGAGCCACCAGGGAACAGCCACAGGCCAGGTTTTGTTGGCTGACTTCCCCGGCCATGACCTATGTTGCTATTACAGTAGTTAGACATAGGATGCAATGGACCAAATGGCCAGAATGAAGCATGCCTGCTTTATAATGCTTTGGTCCTTCAAGGCAATCTTTGACCTACTCACCATGATGAATTTTACTTTTATTTACCAGAATCTGTCTCTGCCCCTGCCCTGTACTCCTGCCATAATCTTATCTACAGACCAGGAAAGTAACACTGAAGTGAATTCCCAGAACCACTGATCTCCACAAGATAGACGCGGGCCATTTACCCTTAGGTTTCAGTGTTTCCCAGGTTATTGTGAAAGTTATAAGTGACTTTTAATCCCCACGGCATCAGAGGGAGCATATCCAATTGCTCTCAATAGATCTAGGATTATTCATTTCCCCATAAGTCCCACTAGGCAGAGACTAGGTGATAAATGTTTTCTATACAAGAAAAGGTCCATTCTCAAGAACATCCAAAACCTGTTCACATAATGGGCTCTGTGTGTAAGACCCAATCCATATCAAAATTGACTAGGGGACCATGAGTTTTTGCACTCTAATGTGAGTTTTCTGCACTCTGTTGCTTCTGGCTGTAGAGCTTGAATGCCATCTTCACCACCTGTAGAGCCCCACTCCTAGGAACAGCAAGGCATGCTTGCCACTGATATAAATCCTGCGGTTCAAGACCCCTGGGTTGCAAAGCCGGCCTTGTTTCTGGTTTCAGCAAGTGCACCTCTCTTGCGTCTGACCCCGAAATGTTACCTCTGGGGTCCTGTTAGATGGAGTCCTGTCATCTCACTGGTACTCAGGAAGCCCAGCTTCTTAAGACCCTCATCTGAAGACACTTCAGAATACAGACCCCTCTCAAGGATGCTCCAGTCACATTAAGAGTGCATTCCAACTCGATGTGGGGGCACACACCTTTAATCCAGCACCTGGGAGGCAGAGGCAGGCAGATCTCTGAATACAAGGCCAGCGTGGACTACAGAGCGAGTTCCAAGATAACCAGGGCTACACAGAGAAACCCAAATTTGGTCTCAAATACCAAAAATAAATAAGTAAATCAATCAATCAATCAATCAATCAATCAATCAATCAATAAAGCAAACCTCTACAGATGTGTGAACACTAAAGGAGGATGTGGAAAGAGCATCCTGGTTCCCTCAGAGTGACATCATTTCTCTCTGTAGGATCACATTGAGTGCCATCGCCATGGGCTGCCACTGACACCAAGTCCTGTACATGCGTCTCCAGCACTGAGGCCTTTATGGAGTAACTGTAGCTCCATTACTGTTTTCTGCCCCACATGGTGAGCTCTGAGACCACAGTAGGCTTCTGGGTCAGTGGCAGACAGATGCACTATGTTGGTTCACTGGAGAAGTCCCTCCCCCGACCCCGTGGACATGGAAAATGGCAACTCAAGATACTAGATCTCGGTTTCTAAGTGATTCAGTAAAGTCTACGTGGGCCTTATGTGGCGAGGCCAGCAAGAGGTACATCGAATTCCTTCTTACAGGTTCCAGTAAGCATGCCTTAGATAAACTTGCTCTCATTTTGGGAGTTTGTAGTTATTTTTATAATCTAGCCAGCATACTATTTTAGTGTGTGTGTGTGTGTGTGTGTGTGTGTGTGTGTGTGTGTTCACATGCACCTTTTTGTCACGTATACACGCACATGAGGAAGCCAGAGGTCAATATCCAGTATCTTCCTTAGTCATTCCCTGCCTTACCTTTTGACACAGGAGCTCCCTGAACTCTAACCAGTCTGATTCAGCTAGTCTAACTAGACTGACAGGCCAGGGCTCTTCCTCCTCCTCTCCCTCCTCAGTGCTAGAATGGACATGGGTTTCCCTCACTAGACGCTGGTGATTGGATGAAGGCAGGCCCTTATGCTCCAACAGCAGGAGCTTTATGTTCTGAGACAATGTTATTTTTTTCTTTTTCTTAATTACAACCCCTACAAACTCTCAGCAGGATCTTCACTCTCCACAGAAGCAGAATATATTTCTGAAACACAGTTCTTTCAAAATTATGGAAAAACTGAGAAGGCTTAGCTTTGTTTATTTTTATTTTTTATTTTATTTTATTTTTCGAGACAGGTTTTCTCTGTGTAGTCCTGGCTGTCCTGGAACTCACTCTGTAGACCAGGCTGGCCTCGAACTCAGCAATCTGCCTGCTTCTGCCTCCCAAGTGCTGGGATTACAGACGTGCGCCACCACCGCCTGGCTTTTAGTTTTGTTTTTGAACACAAAATTTATGAAGGGGGCACATAGAGTTTGAAAGCCTCTGATACACAGATGTGATTGGTAGATGGTAGATGGCTCGTGCCTGTAATCCCAGCAGTTGGGGGGGGGAGCAGGAGGATCAGGAGTTCAAGGTTACCTTGGGCTGCTCAGCAAGTTCAAGTCGAGCCTGAGCTACGTGAGACCCTGTGCCAACAAAACAAAACAAACAAAAATTCAGAGATTGGCTAATTTCATGATAATTTATCAGCTACACGTGACTGCATTAAAATGCCCTGCAAAACTTCACAGCTTTAAAGAAACCATTTACCTCATGTTTTGGGAGGTTGGTGCTTTGACCCTGTCTCAGTTGTTCTGTTTCTTCTTTCATGCCATCCCAGCTGCGTTTAATGCCTGTATCTGCCACCAGGTGGCAGGCCACTCCTTTGGATGGCGCCTCTTGTGTGCCTGGGAAGGATGGTAAGGTCAGGCTCCTCTGTCATCAAAATAGCCTAGTTGCCTGAACATAGTCCCCAGAGACAGGAGGCTGGCCTATCCTCTGGAGTCATATGTTCTAAGATGGCAGGGCCACATTTCCTGCTTTGTATTAGCCCAAGAAGAGCCACCGGAGCACATCTGACTAAAGATATAAATGGACTGGGGTGCAGTTCCTTACTGGGGTGAGTGCTTCGCATGCTTAAGTCCAGCCTCTAGCCCAGAGAGTAGAGAGTGCTGGGTATGCAAAGCTGGAAAGCAGGAAGGAGGGGCCTAATCGGAGTGGGCGGGGCTACAGAGTCTCGCCATAATGAGGGGCCCACCTAAAACCAGCCAGGCACATTTGTAGGTGCTCACCTGTAGTCTCTGCACTGGAGACTGGATTCCCGGTGCTTGCTGGACAGCTGGCCTAACCCAATCCTTGAACACCAGACTGATAAGAACGAGAGACCGGCCAGGCAGTGGTGGCCCATGCCTTTAATCCCAGCACCTGGTAGGCAGAGGCCAGCCTGGTCTACAGAGTGAGTTCCAGGACAGCCTGGACTACACAGAGAAACTCTGTCTCAAACAAATAAACAAACAAAAATGAGAGACTGTCTAAAAATAAGGTGGATAGCACCCGAGGAACAATACCTGAGGCTGTCCTCCGGACTCGACACATACACACACACACACACACACACACACACACCTATGTTCAAAATGAACACACAAAGTAAGAGGAACGCTTACAAAGAGGCCGGGATGCTTGCAGCCATTTTCTACTACCTCTTCCAAAATTATCTTTTTTTTTCTTTCACTTGGAACAACTTCAATTTGCATCTTGTGCCTATAATTCCAGAACTTCCATATGTACCCTCCCAATAACCCAGAGCCAGCACCCTTTACAAAGCTGTTTGGTAACCGTCCACCGTGACCTTAGAGCACACCCAGGGAGCGTCCTCTTTAACATTACGGCTCATCAAAATATTTACCCAGGACTGACAAGATGGCTTAGAGGGTAAAGGGGCTTTCTGTCCAGGCCTGACAACCCCAGTTCAATCCCCAGAACTCGCAAAAGGAGAGAACTGACTCCTTAAACTTGTCCCCTGACCTCCTCACACATACTGTGGCTGCTTTCCCTCACACACATACCATAGTCACACATATTAAATAATTTGAACAGGTTTACTTAAAAAATATAGATTTAAAGAGAAAAGATTTATTTACTTATTTTATGTATATGAGTACACTGTCGCTGTCTTCAGACACACCAGAAGAGGGCATCAGACCCCCATTACACATGGTTGTGAGCCACCATATGGTTGTTGGGAGTTGAACTCAGGACCTCTGGAAGACCACTCAGTGCTCTTAACTATTGAGCCACCTTTACAATGTAGATCTTTCCAGAAAAAAAAAAAAACAAAGACCAGAGGCAGATTTGATGGAATTGTACAATTTTTTTTTTTTTTTGAGACAGGGTTTCTCTGTGTAGCCCTGGCTATCCTGGAACTCACTTCATAGACCAGGCTGGCCTCGAACTCAGAAATCCACCTGCCTCTGCCTCCCAAGTGCTGGGATTAAAGGTGTGCGCCACTACCGCCCGGCTTGGAATTGTACATTTTAAAAATGTTTTCACACACTGAGTAAGTCTGTTAGTTCTGTAGTTCTCCCTCCCCTGGCCCCATGAGACGATGAGAAAATACAAAACACCACCAGATAGCTCCAATTTACAAACACATCTCTGGTTATTTCATCTGTGTTTCTGCTGGTGTGCTTCATATTTGCTTTGTCCTCAAGAAAAATAATTTTTTTTACTGTGGTCAGTGTTGGGGAAATACTTTTGTCTTGTTTTGACTCTGAGACAGAGTCTGAGGATGTAGAAACTGGCCTCAAATTCATCCTTCTGCTGGAATTATGGGCAGGGACCTCCATGCCTGTACGCATGTACGCATGTACGTATGTATGTATGTATATGTGCACACACATACGCACACTTTTGTTTCTTTAGTGTATGTGTATGGGAGTGCACACTCCACAGCCTTTGTGTAAAGATCGAAGGATAACTGGGGGTTGGTTCCCTCCTTCTACTGAGCGGCTCTTGGAGACTGAACTAGGTCCTCAGGTTTGGCAGTAAGTCCTTTACATACCGAGCCGTCTTCTCAACTCCCAGCTTAAAACAAGACATTTTCTCCACCCAGAAACCTTTACAAAGGTAAATCAGAAAGAAAAGAGCTTTAAGAAGCCTTTGGCCACATCACAGACAACCCACTGGGAGCCTGCAAAGACACACCCCCCCTCCTGTGCTCCTGTCCAAGCACACCCTATTACACAGATGTTCTCAAGGGCCATGGCACTTAGTCCGGAATTAGTTCTTCCAGTAAGAGAATTTGACAGCACCATTTGTTCATCCTAAGTCCACCTGATAATTAGGTCACCACCTGCATCAGTTAATTGGGTTTATACAATGGAAAAACAGGCTTTTGTTTTGTTTTGTTTTGGTTTTTTTTTTGTTTTTCGAGACAGGGTTTCTCTGTGTAGCCCTGGCTGTCCTGGAACTCACTCTGTAGACCAGGCTGGCCTCGAACTCAGAAATCCGCCTGCCTCTGCCTCCCAAGTGATGGGATTACAGGTGTGTGCCACCACGCCCGGGTAGGCTTTCTTTATGAAAGAATTGGGAGCCAAGATTTCTACAGAGTCAGGCTCCTAGTCATCCACTGAAATTGGGCCCTGGGGACCTATTATAGTTCATCAAATTACATATCTCTTTGTACATATGTAATGAAACATTTTATAATATAATGGTATATTTATATTAAAAAGACATTTAATAGAAAATAATAAACTCATATATAAATATGTAATCGGTTTATACATGCTGTATAATAAGATCTCAGAAATAATAAGATTTTGAAAGTCAGTCTAACTCACCTCATCACAGAACTACCTAAGCAACTAAATTTGAGTAGACAGAATATTTAAAGAAATACACACACATTCTGAGACAGAAATAACTTAAATATTTTTTTCCGAATGAAAACGCTTAAAGTAAAGGAGGGAAACCTTTCCCTTGTTCTTCAGTGGGAGAGCTGAGCTCCATTTCTGATCTGTTTTCACACTCCTTGAGCAGAGCCCCTCTGGGTCAGCCACGGTCATCAGTAACCATGGGAGTTAGCTTGCTAATAGTCTCATTGGTTTAGGATTTGTTAATCCAGTCCCTCATCCGTCAGGTCGTAATTAAATCTCGTGTACCAGAGACAAGTCTGGCCTGTGGATTCAGCAGTGAGTCAGAAGCAGACTCCTTTCATTAAGGAAATTGTATTGCATAAAAGGAAACATAACAAACAGAAAAATAAATGTACTTAATAATTTATTTCCAGTCTGCCCGCAGGTGTCATGGAGTGTAATGAGGACAGTAACCCAGCCTGAAGGCCAAGCTGGGCGGGTACTGTAAAGAGAACTGGAGTCTGAACTCTGAGGAGCTCACTGAAGATGAAGTCAGTTAGTGTCACAGCAAAAGAAGTGGATGTTTGGTTGGAGGAGGGGAACGGTTGCGAGGGGCGTTTTGCTGTGAGAGTAGGAACATAGGAAAGTAGTCTGTGGGGCCAGAGAGGATTCCATTTTCAAACATGGGAAGTTTGAGCTCTTTCTTTTTTAGAATATTTGTTTAATTATTACTATTTTTATTTAAATGGTGTGTGTGTGTGTGTGTGTGTGTGTGAGTGTGAGTGTGAATGTGTGTGTGTATGTGTGAGTGTGAGTGTGAGTGTGTGTGTGTGTGTGTGTGTGTGTGTGTGCGCGCGCGCGTATGAGCCCAGTGAAGCCAGAAGAGGGTGCTGGAGCCCTTGGAGTTAGAGTTGCAGGCAACTGTGAGTTGCCTAACACAGGTGCTGGGAATGACCTCAGTCCCCTGGTAGGGTACCAGGTACTTCTAACTACAGATCCTCCATCTCCACAGCTCCAAGATGCCTCCAAAAAACACCCCAAAACAAAACAAAAACAAAAACAAAACCCAATCCTTTTTCATATGATTGTAACAAGTGTTTCACATGCATGTATGTCTGTTTTGCTTGGATGTATGTTTCTGTACCTCCTGTGTGTCTGCTACCCATGGGGATCAGAAGAGGGCATCGGATCCCCTGGAACTGGAGCTGTGAGCTGCCACGTGGGTGCTGAGATTCAAACCTGGATCATCTACAGGAACAAGTGGTCTTAGCCACCGATTTATATCGTAACGTCAAAATACAGGGCTAGCCTGTGACTCCAGCTCCAGGTCATCCAACACCTGTCCCATCTCCTGTGGACACCCACTCACATCTAACACGTGCACACATGTAGACATAAATAAATAAATAAATAAATAAATAAATAAATAAATATTTTTTAAATTAAAAAATCAAAACGCAGGGCTGGAGAGATGGCTTGGTGGGTAAGAGCACTGGCTGTAGACCAGGCTGGCCTCAAAGTGAGAGATCCTCCTGCCTCTGCCTCCAGAGTGCTGAAGTTTAATGGTGTGTACCTGTCTCCCTGCCTATTTTTGACCATATAAATTCTTAGGTTTAAGGAAATGAGCTTTGCAAAGATTACCGTTTGCCTGATGGAATGACCCACAGTGAGCTGGGCCCTCCCACATCAATCACTAATTAAGGAAATGCCCTGCAGGCTTGCCTACAGCCTGATCACTTGGAGGCATTTTCTCCATGGAGGTTCCCTCCTCTCAGATGACTGTACCTTCTGTCAAGCTGACATAAACTAGCCAGGACATGGGCAAATGTGGTTGCAGTCACATGTGTTCCTGGCCTCAGTCATCCTCAGAGCCTTCTGTATTCTGTCCACTTGGGCTGCAGGATTTCAGCTTCTCCTCCATCTCTCTGTAAGGGTGTCCTGAGCCTTTGCTGTCTCCTTATGGAACCCCAGAGTAGCCAAATGTCTTACTGGAAGTTGAAAATTGTGATGGAAAGTCCCCTGATCCATGGTAATGCACTGAAGCCTGCATTAAGAGCTACAGACATCTTGGATACCCTGCAAGGTCCCAACTGTTTGCAGCAGACACTGGTTAAGAACCTGGTTGCACTCCTGCTCCATCTCTTGTTAATGTTTTAAGGTGGTATTATAGGATTTCCAACCATCAGGAATGTGCAAAGATGTCTTTATCCAACAACTACAGTGGCCAATCATGGTGGCCCTTTCTAAAAGACACTATGTCCCAAACTCTGGAACTTGTATTTCGTTATTTGACAAAGGATACGTGTCATTTAAAAGGATACAATATATGGCTGGGTGGGACGGGGGACAACATGGCTCATCAATTAAGAGCACATACCACTTCTACAGGAGACTCAGGTTCTGTTCCCAGAACCTACTGGGGCAACTCACCACTGCCTGCAACTGTAGTACCAGGAAGATCTGACACCTCAACCTTTGTGGGTACCTGCTCTCAAGTTCGTAAACACACACACTCATTCACATAATAAAAAAATTATGACAGGTGATGGTAACAGTGGTGTCCGCCTTTAACTTCAGCACTTGGAGGCAGAAATGAAGATCTCTGAGTCTGAGGTCAGCCTGGCCTACAGGATGAGTTCCAGGACAGCCAGGGTTATACAGAGAAACTGTGTCTCAGAAAAAAAAAAGTCATCTCAGAATGATGGTATGAACCTTTAATGCCAGTAGGCAGAGGCAGGTGGATCCCTGTGAGTTCAAGTCCAGTCTTGTCTACATAGTGAGCCTAGGTCACCAGAGCTACCTAGTGAGATACAACACAGAAGAGAAAGATATATACCGGGATGAGAACATGGCTGGGGGCAGGGACAGAGAACGACATGATGGTTCTCAAGTCCAGGGAAGCCAGGGCAGCTCCTGGGAGCTGGCAGAAACAAGGGGTGGATTGTCTTTTAGTGCCTGTGCAGAGAACAGGGCCCTGCCAATGTTGGGTAAGCAATGAATAAACCTGGGACAGAGTATTTTCCCCACATACCCCATCTCATTTACACTCGTTAATGGGACTCAGGAAACTACTGCAACCACCATCTTCTGCTCACACTGTGTGGGGAATATCAGAGTCTCAGAAAATATTTTTCAGCTCATCTCTCTACTGGTCACCTGATGGTCCCTTTACCAGATGGCCATTATTACAATGTTTGCTTAAATACAAGGAGAAGAAGTATCTGTTTAGGGGATAGAGCAATGGCTTCATGGTTAAGAGTACTGGCTGCTTTTCCAGAGGACCTGGGTTTGATTTTTTCAGTACCCACATGGTGGCTGACAACTGTCTGTAATCTCAGCACCAGGAGGTCAAATGCCCTTTTCTGACTTCTGCAGGCAAGAGATTTCATGTTTGAGGCCAACCTAAACTCCACACTAAATTCTAGGCCAGCCTGGATCATAGGAGGATATCTTCTCTCATTCACACACACACACACACACACACACACACACACACACAGTGACCTTAAACAATGACACATTGTAAACATAATCTGATCTCCATCATGAATGGAAAGCACACATTGTTGAGGTCTCTGGGGTAGCAAAGCCTCATGTCTGTTATAAAGAGTTACAAAAGCTCTGCATTTGAACATCTAATCAGTCACTTACATAGAGAAGCCAGGGTCATCCCCTGGCTCAGCAAACATGCAAGCAGAAGTACAAAGCCAGGCATCGTTTCACATTTCTTTCATCCCCACACTTGGGAAGTAGAGGCAGACAGATCTCTAAGTTTCAGGACTGGTGTATATATCATGATCCAGGCTACTCAGTCAGGGCTAGAGAGTGAGACCCTGTCTCAACGTCAAGTAATGGAAAGAAAAAAGAAAAAGAAAGAAAGAAAGACGAAAACTGAGGAAGTGTAGCCCAGGGAGGCCTCTGGCTCTTTCAGTGCTGCACTGTGGCCTGTAATCCCCTCTTCAGGCTGCTTTGGTTTTGCTGACTGCTTCACAGTCTAACCTCCATCTCCGTGGTAGCAAAGCCAATGGTGGGGTCTGCAGTCCTCAAAATATTTTCAGTCTGAATCAGTGGAGAGCATACTTTAGAACGTGTTTCTCTATGTGTATATAGACACACATCCATTTTGTATGTGTGTGTCTATACACACATATGTATGTATACATGCGTATGTCCATGGTGTATGTGCACTCTACATAGTGCTGGGTTCCTTGAGTTATTATCTTAAAGGACAAAGGAGCACAGCTACCATGGGTACAGAATATAAACTCTGCCCTGTGGATTCACAGAAGATGGTAATTTTAGAATAAAAATAATTTCGATTTCTTTTCTTTTATAATTTATTCTTTGTTTATATTCCAAAGGCATTCCCCTTTCCCAGTTCCCCCCTCACCATATGTCCCATAAGTCCTCTTCCCCCTACTCATTCCCCAATCACCCCCCCAACATTCTGATTTCTAATTAGTAATATAATCAGCAACATGACCCTTTTACTCTTTTTTAAAACAAAGTCTCATTCTTTAGCCTAGTTTGACACGGAATTCATGTGCAGTACGTGTAAAAGTGCTTATCTGCATGAGTCTACATGCATGTGTGTGCACACAGACCAGCAGTAACCATCAGGTGTCTTCTTTACCCCCCTTTCTACTAGAAAGCTAAGAACACAAGCACATACTCTCAGAGGCTGTGGGGGCACGGAGAGGTGTGTCCTGCTGATCTAATTCAGTTCTCAAGGCAGACATAAACATGGAACCAGATTCCATACACCATTAATTTGGAGCAACTTAATGGACTTCATATAAGCAATTAGTGTGTTACTCGGTATTTTCTAGAAAGTTGTGACAAGTATATCATCAATTGGGACTGCCTCAGATCATGGACTTTTCGTCTCCACAGTGCCAGGAAGGGGTTGTTGAGCTCATCTACACAATGAAAGACACTGTTGCTGAGAGTGTCCCCCTCTATATTTGTCATGCACTAGCAGAGCCTCCCAGGTGACAGCTATATCTGGCTCTGGTCAGCAAGTACTTGTGGGCATCAGTAATAGTGTCTGGGTTTTGTAACTGTTTATGGGATGGATTCCTAGGTGGGGTATCTCTGGATGGTCCTTCCCTCAGACTCTGCTCCACACTTTGTCTTTGTATCTCCTGTGGGTATTTTGTTCCCCTTCTAAGATGGACCAGAGTATCCATACATTGTTCCTCATTCTTCTTGAGCATCATTTGATATGTGAATTGTGCCAGCCATTGAACTGAGCACAGGGTCCCCAATGGGGGAGCTAGAGAAAGGATCCAAGGAGCTGAAGGGGTTTGCAGCACCATAGGAGGAACAGCAATATGAGTCACCCAGTACCCCAGAGCTCCCAGGGACAAAACCATCAACCCAGAGAGTGCACATGGAGTTACCTATGGCTCTAGACACATAGGCAGTAAGGATGGTCTTGTTGGACATGAAAGGGAGGAGAGGCCCTTGGTTCTGGAAAGGCTCCATGCAGCAGTGTGGGGGAATGCTGGGACAGGGAAGCAGGAGAGGGTTGATTGGGGAATAGGGGGAAGGGAGATGGATTATGAGACTTTGCGGGGGTGGGGGGTAGGTGAGCAGGAAAGCAGACAACATTTGAAATGTAAATGAATATATCCAATAAAAAAAAAGAAACTATCAAACTGACTAGAAAACAAAAAGAAAGACACTGTGGAGTGAGTTTAGGTGTGAGCACTCTCAGCTGAGTGTATCTGGCTCCAGTGAGTGGGGACAGGGCCAGGCTGAGAGTCTACACACCTGCAGCTTGCCCCAATCAAAGCCGGATGAGCTGTGGGTGGCAATCCTGCTGACCCTTTGGCCAAGCCTTTAAAATGTGAGGAAGCTGGGGAGGAGAAAGAAGAGTCAGTGTGGACTTAGGCCACAGAAGATGGAGATCCATTTGCCCCCTGAGCAAATGGTGGAACTCTTCTCCTATCTGGATGCCTTCAGTTTGCTACAGGTTGCCCAAGTGAACAAGGTAAAAGCTCCTGGGCTGAGTCCTCCATTGGGTGCATCCTACATAAGGTCCCTATGGCTTTTCCTGCTCAACGTGGAGTCTCAGCTACCCCAGCATCACACTCACACAGCCTTCCTTCCTTCCTTCCTTCCTTCCTTCCTTCCTTCCTTCCTTCCTTCCTTCCTTCCTTCCTTCCTTCCTTAAACTTACCTTATTCAGTTCTGTCTACTCAGCTCTGACACATTAGTGTTTTGGGGACTCAGGTGCTTCTCTTGACCAACAGGAGCGCCAGCCTACAGAATAGCAAACGGATATATCCAGGGTTCACAGGTTAGCATTATCCATTCTGAAGACCTCAAATCTGGTTCAATGAGGCAGGAGTGGTGGCTCACGCCTGTAATCGAAGCACTTGAGAGGTGGAAGCAAGATGATCAGGAGTGTGGGTCAGACTCAATCACATGAACTTAAACCCAGCCCAGGCTACTAGACACCCTATCTCAGAACAGTAACAGCGATAACAAAATTCTGCTAAAGGAAAAGACCCAGCCGCCCTGCGGAGATGTGCTGCTGACACGTGGCATCCTTGAGACTCCATGTCAGACCTTCGGAGGCTGGCCCTCCTTCCTCTGAGCCCTCACAAGGTGACTTGTGTTTGCTGGGCTAGGTCTCTCCAGGCTGGCTAGGCCTGGAGAGCTAGGGCTATATTTGATTAAGCTGTGTAGGCCCAGCAGAAAACTAATTGAGAGCAGGAGAGGGAGGTGGTTGTTGGTTTAAGGATTCTTTTCTGTCCCATAGAGCTGGAATGCAGTTGCAAGCAGTGATGTCCTGTGGAGGTAAGGAGAGGGGCAGGGTGGGATGGGAAGAGGGGATGAGATGGGGCAAGGGAAGGGAAGAAGAGTCCTCCTGATTGTGTACCTGGACCTCTGCTGCGGGAGGATAGTTAGTGAATAAATGTTTTGAGCACTGTAACCGTGGCTCTAAGATGAGCACTCTAAGAGTATAATCACTCTAAGTTGGGGTGATTGGGGACATCCTGATGGAATTACAACCTGCATTGTAGGAAGTTGTGTCGGAAGAGATGGCTCTTCTATGACAATGTCAACCTACAGCTCCTGGGCACAGAGACATGGAAGCAGTACTACGTTTCCCGAACATGGCAAGAACATGCCAAATCCAGGGCAAAGCCAGAAGATTTCACTTACAGGGAAATTCCTGCAGAGAGTGGTATGGGCTTGGGTACCCCAGAAGAGATGTCCACTTGGTTTTTCCAATTCTGCACTGTCCTACATTCTCATTTAATAAGAGGAGGGGAATTGTAGCTTAACAGGATGGGGCTGCTGTGCTAGCCTAGCCATGGACCAATCTGTGATCTGCTGAGTGGAGCTCAACACTGTAAACCTGCCCTGTCCCTCCCTTTCCCTGAAGGGTTGAACCCTTTCCAGTGCGCAGAGAGAATTTAATGGGGAGATTACTAAATTGACTGTAGTATTTATCTTTTTAAAAAAACTTCCCCAGAGCAGGTTTATGATAGAGCGATACTTTAATTTTTTTATATTTATTATTTTTAGTGTGTGTCTGTGATGTGTGTAATTGGCACATTGTGTGTTTGTGTGTGTGTGTGTGTGTGTGTGTGTGTGTGAAGACACTTTGTGGAATATGTTATCTTTTCTGTTTGTTTTGAAATAAGGCCTCACTGTATAACAATGGCTAGCATGGAACTTGATCTGTAGACTACGCTGGCCTCAAACTCACGATCTGTTGCTTTTCTTCTCTGGGACTGGTACATCTTTACACCTGACTTTTCTTTCTTTTTTTTCTTTTTTCTTCCTTTTTTCTTCTCTCTCTCTCTCTCTCTCTCTTGTTTTTGTTTTTGTTTGAGACAGGGTTTCTCTGTGTAGCCCCAGGTGTTCTGGAACTCACTCTGTAGACCAGGCTGGCCTCCACCTCAGATATCCTCCTGCCTCTGCCTCCCACGTGCTGGGATCACAGGCGTGCACCACACCCCCTTGGCTCTCTCTTAAGGCAGGATCTCCCGTGCCACAGGCTGACCTCAAACCCTTCATGGAACAAACACCAAATAACCTTGAATTTCGGATCCTTCTGCCTCCACATGAGTACCAGGTTACAGGCTATAGGCCTCTAGGAACAGAACCGAGCACCCTGCCCACTGTGTTACAGCCCCAGCCCCCATTTTGAATCTGTAGAAACAGATTAAAGAGTCAATGTCTCTGAACAAATGACCAACCTGCAGCTGCTTGGCTGCCTCTCACTTCATCCTTTCCTCAGCTTTGATCCAAGCCTTCCACATGGCCGAGGGAGAGGAAACATGCCTCCTTCGGTTTGAGTCACACCCCAACTGACTTGTGTCCCCATATTGTGGTTTCCTTGCAGCAGTTCGTCCATGTGCATGTTATATCTCAGGGCGTGGCTTAACAAGCAAAGGACAAGAGAACTCGGTTGTCTGTATGGTGTCTTCCAGGACCAAGATTTCCACCTGGGATATTCATGAGGTGAGTCTGGCCGATGAGTAGCAGAAGTTACCTGGATGTGAATTCCTTTTTTTTTTTTTTCTGAGACAGGGTTTCTCTGTATAGCCCTGGCTGTCCTGGAACTTGCTCTGTAGACCAGGCTGTCCTGGAACTCAGAAGTTTGCCTGCCTCTGCCTCCCAGGTGCTGGGATTAAAGGTGTGTGCCACCACTACCTGGGGGGGGGCACCCTTACAGACCTGTCCTGAAAGTCTCCCTATAGATCTACCTACCTTGGCTTCCCGTGTACTTAGGTTGAAGGTTTGTACCATCACACCTGAGTTTTCCCTCCTCTCTTATTTTTTTTTAAGATTTAGCTATTTTATATGTATGAATATTTTCCGTGCATGTATGTATGTGTAATACATGTGTGTCTGCTGCCTGTGGAGGTCACAAGGGGGTGTCAGGTCCCTTCAAACTGTAGTTGCAGATGATGTAAGCCCTGGGTCCTCAGGCTGTCGGCCCTGAACTCAGGTTCCCTGCTAAGCCATCTCTCCAGGCCTGTCAGTGTTTCAAAGTTTCCATCATAGAGATTGTTCATATACAAGGTTGGATTTACTCCTAGGTATTCTTTTTTAAGATATATTTTTTATTTTATATATGTATGTGCCTGTGGTAGTGCCGCCTGCTAGAGGCCAGAGGCTGTGAGGTGTTGTATAGGCCTTGGGACCCCAACTAGGGTCCTCTGCAAGAGCACTAATTTCTCTGAGCTGATGAACCATCACTCTGGCCCCTTACTCCAGGATTTGTTTGTTCGTTTGTTGTTAATTTAAAAAGGCTTTTACTGTGTAAGAGCCTTGGAGTAAACTTGCTCTGTAGACGAGGCTGGACTTGAAGTCTGAGATGTGCCAACTCTGCCTGCTGGGATCATAAGCCTGTACCATGTCCACCAGCCCCTTCAGGGTGCGGTTCGAGGCTGCTGCGAATGGGACGGCTTCCCTGACCCTTCTTCACTGTGTTTAGGAAAGGCACTGATTTTTTTCCATGTTAACTTTGTAGCCTGTCAATGTGCTGGAAGTCTATCAGTTCTCAGAGTTTTCCAGAGGAGATTTGGGGTCTCTAAGTACAGGCTCAGAGTGTCTGCAAATGGGGAAACTCTGGCTTCTCTTTCCTATGGGCATTTCTTTTGTTTGATTCTCCTGTTTTATTTCTAGCTAAAATAATCAATACCATATTGAATGAGAGTAGAAAATGGGGATTTACTTGTCCCTGATTTTGCTGGAAATGCTTTGATTTCTTTTTTATTCTACTTGAAGGGGTACAGTGAAGAAACTGCTGTCATTATTGCTCATGATAGGATTAAAGATTTTCATTGTCGCTATGAGAGAATGGCCAGAGGCATCTAGAAGAGTTCAGAGCAGAGGCATCTCTAGCCCTGAGGTACCAGACATACGATGGGCATAGTATAGAATAGAGTTCATTTAGGGCATGGGAAGGGGAAGGGCGAAGGGAGCAGAGACAGAGAAAGATGGAGAGAGAGAGACAGAGAGAGAAAGGGAGAGAGAGAAAGAGAGGAGAGAAGAGGCCTGTCAGAAAATGTGGAGAGGGAGAGAGAAGGGGGAAGGGGAAAGAGGGATAAAGGGGTCAGGGAGAGAAAAGAGACAGAGGGTCAGAGAGAGTGAGGAGGGGCCACACAGTCCCTTTCAGAGCAAGCCAGGCCTACCTGGCTGTTGCCTAGGCTGGAGCCTGGAAGGAATGCTGATGGTCCTCTGTTTTGGTTTAACTTTGAAAGGGGGGGCCGGGCGGTGGTGGCGCACGCCTTTAATCCCAGCACTTGGGAGGCAGAGGCAGGCGGATTTCTGAGTTCGAGGCCAGCCTGGTCTACAGAGTGAGTTCCAGGACAACCCGAACTACACAGAGAAACCCTGTCTCGAAAAAACAAAAAAAAAAAAAAAAAACAAAAAACAAAACAAACTTTGAAAGGGGGATATTAGAATGAAGTGGTGAAGCAGGGATAGGGTCATTGCCATCTTTACCATCTTCCCGCTGACTTTGGGGTGTTGTGTGTGGGAAACCTAAGAATATAGGGGTGGGGATGTTGGTCCAGTCTCAGGAGAGTCACTTCTTACCTTGCTGTACAGGATTTGTGGGTCTATCTGTGGGTAGGAAAGAGCTGGTACAGTAGAAGCGTCTGTGTCTGTGACAGCAGGTGCTGGGGCATCTGTGGATTGCTTCTCTGGAGCTGTCCTAGATGTAGATTTTGAGTATTCTCCTGAACTTAGGAAGTTGCTGAGACATATATATTTAAGAGGTAACAAATAAAGTTAAGTACCTTTGGAATAAAAAAAAAAAATCTTAGATGTACATTTGACACCCTTAGGTCTTGGTGGTTGGGCTGAGAGGCGTCCCAGTCCCAGGAAACAGGAGAGGAATCCCACCCTCTGGAATAGGTAACAGGTAGAGACTTAGGCTATAGATTGTCAGATGTACTTATCTAGATGGGGTGGGTCTTTTTGGTCCATGAGAGGTGGATCTGAGTGGGTTTCCTGGTGCTTATAAGTTTACGAAAGAGATATGTTGCTATTTTGTTTCCAACCCAATTCCCTGGTAAAAGAAATCTCAACTCAATCTGTGACAAAAGAAGCTATAAGCCTAGATTGGGCAGATCTCCCACTACACTACTCTATTTCCATCCATATTATCCCATGTAACTTGCGGTTTCTCCAGGCCACGAGCGTCTTTCTCTGCAGCCTCTGGGTCTATCCCTTGTAGCCCCTCTCTGTCCTGTTGATCCTCCGTAGCTCCTCCCCCTTCCCCAAACTCTCAGCTCCTCCCCCTTCCTCCTGCCCAGTCATTGCCTCAAACCTTTATTTGAAAAGTTAAGGTGGGGAGAAGGTTCACAAGGCTACCCCTCATCTGCAGCCCCTCTGAGGGGTTGAATTAGCATCAAAATACAAGGCCAGGGCAATCCACAACAGAGATAAATCTCTTAACCTCATGAACACTCTTTTTTTTTTTTTTTTTTTTTTTTTTTTTGGTTTTTCGAGACAGGGTTTCTCTGTGTGTAGTCCTGGCTATCCTGGAACTCACTCTGTAGACCAGGCTGGCCTCAAACTCAGAAATCCGCCTGCCTCTGCCTCCCAAGTGCTGGGATTAAAGGCGTGCGCCACCACGCCCGGCTTCATGAACACTCTTTAAGATGAGTTTAGGGAAGACAAAACTTTTTCTTTTCTTTTTCTTTTCTTTTCTTTTCTTTTCTTTTCTTTTCTTTTCTTTTCTTTTCTTTTCCTTTCTTTTCTTTTCTCTTCTCTTCTCTTCTCTTCTTTTCTTTTCTTATTCGATGTATTCTTTTTTTTCATTTTTTAATTCTATATTCTTTGTTTACATTCCAAAGGCTTTCCCTTTCCCAGTTCCCCCACCATATGTCCCATAAGTCCTCTCCCCCCCAACTATTCCCCAATCACCCCCCCCCCATTTCTCTGTTCTGGTACTCTCCTACATAACTGGATCCAATCTTTTCAGGTCCAGGGTCCTCTCCTTTCTTCTTTATTTACATTTCAAATGATTTCCCCTTTCCTGGGTCCCCCCTCCCCCAAAGTCCCATAAGCCTTCTTCCCTCCCCCTGCTCCCCAATCAACCCCTTCCCTCTTCCCTGTCCTGGTATTCCCCTACACTGCTGCACTGAGCCTTTTCAGGACCAGGGGCCTCTCCTTCCTTCTTCTTGGGCATCATTTGATATGTGAATTGTTTCTTGGGTATTCCGAGCTTCTGGGTTAATATCTGCTTATCAGTGAGTGCATACCATGTGTGTTCCTTTGCAACTGGGTCACCTCACACAGGATGACATTCTCCAGTTCTACCCCCTTGCCAAGAATTTCATGAATTCATTGTTTTTAATAGCTGAGTAGTATTCCATAGTGTAAATATACCACATTTTCTCTATCCATTCCTCCATTGAGGGACATCTGGGTTCTTTCCAGCTTCTGGCTATTATAAATAGGGCTGTTATGAAGATAGTGGAACATGTATCGTAGAACTCCTATAGCTGAAAAACAACTTCAGCAAAGTGGCTGGATATAAAATTAACTCAAGCAAATCAGTAGCCTTCCTATACTCAAAGGATAAACAGGCTGAGAAAGTAGTTAGGGAAATGATACCCTTCACAATAGCCACAAACAATATAAAGTATCTTGGTGTGACTCTAACCAAACAAGTGAAAGATCTGTATGACAGGAACTTCAAATCTTTGAAGAAAGAAATTGAAGAAGACCTCAGAAGATGGAAAAATCTTCCATGCTCTTGGATTGGCAGGATTAATATTAAAAAATGGCCATCTTGCCAAAAGCAATATACAGATTCAATGCAATCCCCATCAAAATCCCAATTCACTTCTTCATAGAGCAATTCTCAAATACATCTGGAATAACAAAAAACCCAGGATAGCTAAAACTATTCTCGACAGTAAAAATTTTTCTTGGAGCAGAAGGAGCAAGAAGGGCTTTTTCCTTCTATCTGGGAGACTGAAAAAAATACACACACACACACACACACACACACACACACATACACACATATACACACATATACACATACATATACACATATATGTATATATACATATACATATATATAAATTTAGCATAATAAGAAACATTTTAACTTTACATTTAAAAGACAATTAAAGGAAATTTGACCTTGTGACTATGATAGTTGATTATATAGATTAGTATGAGAAACACCTTAAGTGTTTATGTAAGAATGATAGAGAAAAAGTATGGGGCTTGGCAACACCAGAGTCTGGGCAGCTGGTGAAAGGTGAATTAAGATTTCTTGACAGAGTCATTGGAGAAGCTGTAAGTGGCAGTTGTGAGTTAGTTCCTGGGGGTACACATAGCCAGCAATCTTTAATGTGTCCAGGTTGTGTGACACTAAGGAGGTGGGAGGCCGAGGTCAGGGTCTGAAGCAGAAGACAAATGACAGGTTAGTGTAATTTATGAGGGGGATGTCAAGAATGTAATGACCTTGGACGAGTATAAGAATGTTCTATGGTGGGTAGGAGTGGTCTAGGCCCCTAAGGGCCACAGCTCTAGCGGTGTTGTCATCTCAGTTGTTTCCTTGGAGACAATAGAGTCCTCCATCTGGTGGGACCTCCGTGGACAATGCCATCTCAACTTGGGCAGAGGAAGTCTGGCCATCTGGTCCAGAAGATGAGAAGCTTTTTCCTAGGGGAGAGGACCATGGGAGAAATGACTCACTTGTCTTATGCAATATGAGACATTTAACTCTCTGGTATCCTCTGTTTGTCCACAGTTTAGACCAAGCCTTGGCAGCAGGCAAGGCGATGGAGCAGTATTTCTCAGTGGTTATTGTACCAGGATCTAGGCAGTCTTGTCACTGTGCCCATATCACTCAGAGATCTTGGGTGGCGGGAGGGGGGGTGATGAGGGGTTCACTGTCAGGATTCTGGAGTCTCAGTCTATTATAGTAAGTAATGAACATTTAACATTACATTTAACAGATTTTTGCCAAGATTGAAAGACAGTTTCTATTAACATCTCTGAATTAGACAGTATGTGTTTATTTGTTCTAGAATGTATCTAGTAAATAGAGAGAGTACACGGCAACATTATGACAGTAGCAAAAACAAGGCTAAAGATAACCTTTTGGCAGATGGGAACTGGTTTCAGAATTCCCTGAGGAATAATGGCTGTTATTTATCTGTCAGAAATCCCATCATCCAGCTTGATCTTGTTTCTGGATATTTGGAGAGTCTTGAGATCTAACATTTATCACATAATTTAGGTTGACTACAAGTGTGTGTGTGTGTGTGTGTGTGTGTGTGTGTGTGCTTCCTTTGTAGTGTTAAAAGGCCGTGGCCAAAAAGTAACGTGGAGGAAAGGACTCACAGGTTACAGTCCACCACAGGAGGCTGAGGCAGAAACTGTAGCAGGGGCCATGGAGGGTTGGTCTGCTCAGTTAGCTTCCTCATACCACCCAGGACCACCAGCCTGGCAGTAGCACAAGCTGCTGGGCTGAGTCCTCCCACACTGATGATGAATTAGGGCAATCCTCTGCAGATGTGCTTAGAGGCCATCAGCTGGCATGGATGTGGGGGTGATGCCCTCCCTCAATTCACCAACTGTGGTAGTCAGGCAAGCCCACCCTGCCCTCACCCTGGTTGTGGCACTATGAAAGTGGACACCCATTCCTTGACTGGGCAGCACAGTGGAGCTGCTTCCTCTTGGAGTGTGTGTGGGGGGAATTGACACAGCTGTTCTCCACATGATTCTTTCTCTTATAGTGTCTACTGGGGTTTGAGGTACCTCACCACAGTAGCTAAACAGGACAGGGTGTGGGCTGCATGAGCACAGTCCTCCTGGGACCTTCCTGGGCTGTGTGTCTTAGGGGAGGGAACAGGGCTACAGCTGTGGTGGCATTTCATGACCTGGCACCAGCACACCTGTGGAGTAGAGGATCTCTGTTCTCTGTGGTTTTGTGATCGCTAGGGGTCCATATGATGCCCTAAGAGAGGAATGGAGGGGGCACTAGTACCAATGTATTTTTATGTCCATAGGAATTCTCCATGTATGTATGTCCGTGTGAAGGTGTCAGATCCCCTAGAATTGGAATTAGAGACAGTTTTGAGCAGCCATGTGTGTGCTGGGAATTGAACCCAGGTCCTTATGTTAAGAACAACTGCTGGTCTTAACTGCTGAGCCATCTCTCCAGCCCAGTCTTTCTTTCCGTTCTTTCTTTCCATTCTTTCCTTCCTTCCTTCCTTCCTTCCTTCTCTCTTCCTTCCTTCCTTCCTTCCTTCCTTCCTTCCTTTCTTTCTTTCTTTCTTTCTTTCTTTCTTTCTTTCTTTCTTTCTTTCTCTTTCTTTCCTTCCTTCCTTCTCTCTCTTTCTTTCTTTCTTTCTTTCTTTCTTTCTTTCTTTCTTTCCTTCTTTCCAGTCTTTCTTTCCAGTCTTTCCTTCCTTCCTTCCTTCCTTCCTTTCTCTCTCTCTTTTCTTTCTTTCTTTCTTTCTTTCTTTCTTTCTTTCTTTCTTTCTTTCTTTCTTTCCTTCCAGTCTTTCTTTCCAGTCTTTCCTTCCTTCCTTCCTTCCTTCCTTCCTTCCTTCCTTCCTTCCTTCCTTTCTTCCTTCCTTCCTTTCTCTCTTTTCTTTCCTTCCTTCCTTCTTTCTTTCTTTCTTTCTTTCTTTCTTTCTTTCTTTCTTTTTCTTTCTTTCTTTCAGACAGTCTTGTAATGTAGTCCCAACTGGCCTGTAACTTGATGTGGACCAGACTGGCCTTAACCTGCAAGTGACCTTCCTGCCTCTGCCTTCCTGGGCTGGGATTCTAGGTGTGTGCTACCATGTCCACTGAGGGACGCTTAGAGCTTTCATATTCTTTCCATGTAGGGAAGAAGGGGTTCCAGTCTGGACAAGGCTTCCAAATAAAGCTGGTGGGTGAAAGGAGTTGGAATTATTGGTGCTCAGACACGATGATGTTCTTGTTCCCCAGGGCGTTATGACCTGGGAAAGCCCAAGACATTCCACTGTTATCAAGGAGTTGACTACCCTACCTGAGATGCACATTGCGGTCACTGTAGATATAAAAGCAACTATCAAACTGTGGGACTGTCAGAACAGGGAACCTCTGGCAACATACAACCTGTTCTCTCCCTGTCTGTCACTGAAAGCTGTTGATACCCAGGATGGCCCGATTGTCTTGGTAAGTGACCCCAAATCTGGAGTAGTCACACAGAACAAAACACTTGCCAGTTTGAGGTCTCATTAATATCAAATCTCAACTTGCTTTCTTGGAGTCTCTGCAGACCCTGAGAGTCAATCACAGTAAACCATAAACATGGCCGTCCCTTAGCCTTTGACCTATTCCATGTGCATTTCCCTAAGACATCCTCTTAAAAATATCACTTTAAAATTCTTTCCTGGGATCTGGGGATAGATGGCTCAGTGGGTAGCAGTCGTTGCTGTGCAAGCATGAAAACCTGAGTTCAAACCGCTGATACCTAAAAAGTGTGATGGGTCCAAATGTGCCTGTAAGCCCACTGCTGTTGGGGGTGGAAACACAAGGGTCACTGGGACTAGACGGCTGCTGGCCAAGCCAGCCTAGCTCCAGGGTCAATAGGAGACTCTCTCAGGAAATCAGGAAAGAGCGTTCTAACAGGACACCTGGCATCCTTCCCTGGTTTCCATGTATGCCTAGGTATGTAATCTACATACACATACATAACTATAAATATATACATGAGCAAACACACCCAATTTTTCTAAGTGATTTATAACTTCTTTTCTTTCTTTCTTTTTTTTTATTGGATATATTCTATATTTACAATTCATTTCCCTTTTTCTGGCTCCCCATCCCCAAAGGTCCCACATGCCCTTTTCCCTCCCCCTGCTCCCTCATCCAACCCCTCCTACCTCACTGTTCTTGTACTCCCCCACAATGATGCTTTGGTCCATTCTAGCACCAGTGTCTACTCCTTTCTTCTTGTCAGACATCACTTGGTATGTGATTTATGTCTTTGGTGTTCCAAGATTCTAGGCTAATATCCACTTATCAGTGACTGCATACCATGGGTATTCTATTGAGACTGGGTCACCTCACTTAGTATGACGTTCTTCAGCTCCATCCATTTCTCTACGAATTTCATGAATTCATTGTTTCTAATGGCTGAATAGTACTCCATTGTGTATATATACCACATTTTTTTGTATCCATTCCTCTGTTGAGGGACATCTGTGTTCTTTCCAGCTTCTGGCTATTATATATAAGGCTGCTATGAACATAGTGGAGCATGTATCCTTATTGCATGCTGGGGAATCTTCTGGGTATATTCCCAGGAGTGGTATGGCTGGGTCCTCTGGAAGTATCACGTCCAGTTTTCTGAGGAACCGCCATACTGATTTCCAGAGTGGTTGTACCAGCTTGCATTCCCACCAGCAGTAGAGGAGTGTTCCTCTTTCTCCACATCCTCTCCAACACCTGATGCCTTCTGAGTTTTTAATCTTAGCCATTCTGACTGGTGTGAGGTGAAATCTCAGGGTTGTTTTGATTTGCATTTCCCTAATGACTAATGATGTTGAACATTTTTTAAGGTGTTTCTCAGCCATCTGAATTTCTTCATGTGAAAAGTATCTGTTTAGCTCTGTACCCCATTTTTGGATAGGGTTATTTGGTTTTCTGGGGTCTAACCTCTTGAGTTCTTTGTATACATTGGATATTAGCCCTCTGTCGGATGTGGGGTTGGTGAAGATCTTTTCCCAATTTGTTGGTTGCCGATTTATCCTTTTGACAGTGTCTTTTGCCTTACAGAAACTTTGTAATTTTATGAGGTCCCATTTGTCTATTCTTGCTCTTAGAGTATAAGCAATTGGTGTTCTGTTCAGGAATTTTCCCCCTGAGCCAATGTCCTCAAGGGTCTTCCCCAGTTTCTTTTTTATTAGTTTTAGTGTGTCTGGTTTTATGTGGAGGTCCTTGATTCACTTGGAGTTGAGCTTAGTGCAAGGAGATAAGAGTGGATCAATTCTCATTCTTCTGCATGTTGACCTCCAGTTGAGCCAGCACCATCTGTTGAAAAGGCTATCTTTTTTCCACTGGATGTTTTCATCTCCTTTGTTGAAGATCAATTGGCCATAGATGTGTGGGTTCAATTCTGGGTCATCGATCCTATTCCATTGATCTGCCTCCCTGTCACTGAACCAATACCATGCAGTTTTTAATACTACTGTTCTGTAATATTGCTTGAGGTCCGTGATATTGATTCCCCCAGAAGTTCTTTTGCTGTTGATGATAGTTTTAGCTATCCTGGGTTTTTTGTTATTCTAGATGAATTTGAGAATTGCTCTTTCTAACTCTATGAAGAACTGAGTAGGGATTTTGATGGGGATTGCGTTGAATCTGTATATTGCTTTGGGCAAGATTGCCATTTTGACTATATTAGTCCTGCCAACCCACAAGCATGGAAGATTTTCCCATTTTCTGATGTCTTCTTCAATTTCCCTCTTCAGAGACCTGAAGTTTTTGTCATATAAATCTTTCACATGTTTGGTTAGCGTCACTCCAAGATACTTTATATCATTTGTGGCTATTGTGAAGGGTGTCATTTCCCTAATTTCTTTCTCGGCCTGCTTATCCTTCGCGTATAGGAAGGCTACTGATTTGCTTGAGTTGATTTTATAGCCAGCCACTTTGCTGAAGTTGTTTATCAGTTGCAGGAGTTCTCTGGTGGAGTTTTTTGGGTCACTTAAGTATACTATCATATCATCTGCGAATAGTGATAGTGACTTCTTCCTTTCCTATTTGTATCCCTTTGACTTCCCTATGTTGTTGAATTGCTCTAGCTAGTACCTCAAGTACTATATTGAAGAGATATGGTGAGAGGGGACAGCCTTGTCTAGTCCCTGATTTTAGTGGGATTGCTTCAAGTTTTTCTCCATTTACCTTGATGTTGGCTACTGGTCTGCTGTATATTGCTTTTACTATGTTTAGATATGGGCCTTGAATTCTTGCTCTTTCCAAGACCTTTAGCATGAAAGGATGCTGAATTTTGTCAAATGCTTTTTCAGCATCCAATGAGATGACCATGTGGTTTTTTTCTTTGAGTTTGTTTATGTAGTGGATTACGTTGATGGATTTCTGTATATTGAACCATCCCTGCATCCCTGGGATGAAGCCAACTTGATCATGGTGAATGATTGTTTTGATGTGTTCTTGGATTCAGTTGGCAAGTATTTTGTTTAGTATTTTTGCATCGATATTCATAAGAGAAATTGGCCTGTAGTTCTCTTTCTTAGTTGGATCTTTGTGTGGTTTTGGTATCAGGATAATTGTGGCTTCATAGAATGAGTTGGGTAGTGTTCCTTCTGTGTCTATTTTGTGGAATAGTTTGAAGAGTATTAGTATTAGGACTTCTTTGAAGGTGTGATAGAATTCTGCACTAAAACCATCTGGTCCTGTGCTTTTTTTGATTGGAAGACTTTCTATGACCCCTTCTATTTCTTTGGGGGTTATGGGTCTGTGTAGACGATCTATTTGATCCTGGTTTAATTTTGGTATTTGGTAACTGTCTAGGAAATTGTCCATTTCCTCCAGATTCTCCAGTTGTGTTGAGTATAGGCTTTTGTAGTAGGATCTGATGATTTTTTGAATTTCCACAGTTTCTGTTGTTATATCTCCCTTTTCATTTCTAATTTTGTTAATTTGAATACTGTCTTTGTGCCCTTTAGTAAGTCTGGCTAGGGGTTTATCTATCTTGTTGATTTTCTCAAAGAACCAGCTCCTGGTTTTGTTGATTCGTTGTATGGTTCTCTTTGTTTCAACTTGATTGATTTCAGCCCTGAGTTTGATGATTTCCTGTCTTCTACTCCTCCTGGGTGAAATTGCTTCTTTTTGTTCCAGAGCTTTCAAGTGGGCCATTAAGTTGCTAGTATATGCTCTCTCCTGTTTCTTTTTGGAGACACTCAGGGCTATGAGTTTTCCTCTAAGCACTGCTTTCATTGTGTCCCATAGATTTGGGTATGTTGTGCCTTCATTTTCATTAAATTCTAAGAAATCTTGATTTCTTTCTTTATTTCTTCCTGTACTAAGGTATCATTGGGTAGAATATTGTTCAGCCTCCATGTGTATGAGGATTTTCTGTTGTTTTTGTTGCTATTGAAGAACACTCTTACTCCATGGTGATCTGATAAGAGGCATGGGATTAGTTCGATCTTTTTATATTTGTTGAGGTCTGTCTTGTGTCCAATTATATGGTCGATTTTGGAGAAGGTACCATGAGGAGCTGAGAAAAAGGTATAGTCTTTTGCTTTAGGGTGAAATGTTCTATATATATCTGTTAAATCCAATTGGTCCAAAGTTTTGATGAGTTTCTCTGTGTCCCTGTTTAGTTTCTGTTTTCCTGATCGGTCCACTGTGGATAGTGGAGTATTGAGGTCCCCCACAATCATTGTGTTAGGTGCAATGTGTGCTTTGAGCTTTAGTAAAGTTTCTTTTACGAATGAGGGTGCCCTTACATTTGGAGCATAGATGTGAGTTCTTCTTGGTGGATTCTTCCTTTGACTAGCAAGAAGTGACCTTCTGTGTCTCTTTTGATGATTTTGGGTTGAAAGTCAATTTTATCTGATATTAAAATGGCTATTCCAGCTTGCTTCCTGCGACCATTTGCTTGCAAAATTGTCTTCCATCCTTTTACTCTAAGGTAGTGTTTGTCTTTGTCTCTGAGGTGTGTTTCCTGTAAGCAGCAAAATGTAGGGTCCTGTTTCCGTATCCAGTCTGTTAGTCTATGTCTTTTTATTGGGGAATTGAGTTCATTGATGTTAAGAGATATTAAGGAATAGAGATTATTACTTCCTGACATTTTTGATGTTATTTTTGTTTTTGAGTAGTTATCTTCCTTTGAGTTTGATGGAAGAAGGTTACTGTCTTGCTTTTTCTTGGTTGCAGTTTCCTTCCTTGTATTGGAGTTTTCCTCCTATTATCCTTTGTAGAGCTGGGTTAGTGGAAAGATATTGTGTAAATTTGGTCCTGTCATGGAATATTTTGATTTCTCCATCTATGTTGATTGAGAGTTTTGCTGGGTATAGTAGTCTTGGCTGACATTTGTGTTCTCCTAGGGTCTGTATGAGGTCTGCCCAGGATCTTCTAGCTTTCATGGTTTCTGGAGAGCAGTCTGGTGTGATTCTGATAGGTCTTCCTTTATATGTTACTTGGCCTTTTTCTCTTACTGCCTTTAATATTCTTTCTTTGTTTAGTACATTTGGGGTTTGATTATTATGTGAACATTTGTGTTCTCTTATGGTCTGCATGAGGTCTGCCCAGGATCTTCTAGCTTTCATGGTTTCTGGAGAGAAGTCTGGTGTGATTCTGATAGGTCTTCCTTTATATGTTATTTGGCCTTTTTCTCTTACTGCCTTTAATATTCTTTCTTTGTTTAGTACATTTGGGGTTTTGATTATTATGTGACGGGAGGTGTTTCTGTTCTGGTCCAGTCTGTTTGGAGTTCTGTAGGCTTCTTGTATATTCATGGGCATCTCTCTCTTTAAGTTAGGGAAGTTTTCTTCCATAATTTTGTTAAAGATATTTGCTGTCCCTTTAAGTTGTATATCTTTACTCTCATCTATCCCTATAATCCTTAGGTTTGGTCTTCTCATTGTGTCCTGGATTTCCTGGATGTTTTGGGTTACAAGCCTTTTGGATTTTGCATTTTCTTTGACTGTGGAATCAATGGTTACTCTGTTATCTTCAGCATCTGAGATTCTTATCTCTATCTCTTGTATTCTGCTGTTGATGTTTGCATCTACGACCCCTGATTTCTTCCCAAGGTTTTCTATCTCCAAGGTTGCCTCCTTTTGTGATTTCTTAGTTGTTTCTCTGTGTTCAGATCTTGGATGGTTTTGTTCAGTTCCTTCATTTGTTTGTTTGTGTTTTCATGTAATTCTTTAATATATTTTTGTGCTCCCTCTTTCATGACTTCTGCCTGTTGATTCAAGTTCTCCTGCATTTTGTTAAGCGATTTTCCCCTTTCCTCTTTATTGGCTTCTGTGTGTTGGCCCATATTTTCCTGGAGTTCTTTAAGTGTTTTTTGTGTTTGCATTATAAGAGCTTCTACCCTATTGATGTTCCCCTGCATTTCTTTAAGAGATCTGTTTATGTGTTTTTTGTGTTCCTCTAGGAGCATCATGACCTGTGCTTTTATATCTAACTCTTGTTTTTCTGGTGTGCTGGGGTATCCAGGACTTGCTGTGGTTGGCGAATTGGGTTCAGATGGTGCCATATTTCCTTGATTTCTGTTAATAACGTTCCTACATTTGCCTTTTGCCATCTGTTTATCTCTGGAGTTAGTTGGTCTTATTGTAGATGGCAGCCCCACTGAAAGCACAGCGTGCCTGTCCCCAGGGGTCAGTGACCGTTGCTTAGCTGTTGGTGCCCGGATCTGCAGATGTCTTCTGGCTCTGGGTGCGGGCCAGAGGCTGGCGGCGTTGTCTGTGCTAGACTAAGCTAGGTCTAAGTCCAAGCCCCTGACTCCAGCTGCTAGAATTCTGCGCCGTGTCCCGAGGCAAGATGGCACCTCGCTGCCAGCCTGCCCGGAGAGCCGGCCTTCGGTGGTCTGCACCCGCAGCTGAGCTGTCTGTGCCCAGATCTCCTGCAGAGCTAAGCTAAGCTATATCTCTGTTCACGCACCTGACTCCAGCCGCTCGCTGTGCCTGCCGTTCGCGCGGTGTCCCGAGGCAAGATGGCGGCCCCGCTGAAAGCACAGCGCACCTGTCATAACTTCTTTTCTTTAAATGTTTATTATTGCTAAATCCATGAAATTGGGTAGGGACAATAGAGAGAAAAAAATGTGAATTTTATCAGATATTGAGAGAAAAATAATAATGATGATATCCCAGTGAGTCCTGGGGAAGAGTGCTTTAGGGCTTGGAAAACCTTTTCTCCTACCCTACCTCATATGTTGGAGACAGAGTTGCATGACATAGACTTGGCTGGCCTAGAACTCACTGTGTAGACTAGGTGTTCTAACTCACAGAGATCAGACTGCTGCTGCCTTCTGAGTGTTGGGATTAAATATATATGCTACTATGCCCTACAAATGTTTCTTTAAAAAATCTTGTAGGGCATGTTGGTGCATGGCACAGAGGCAGGTGAGTCTCTTGACTTTGAAGCCAGCCTGGTCTTTAGAGTGAGTTCTAATATAGCCAGGGCTAAAAAATGAAATACTGTCTGAAAAAACCCAACAGTCAAAAAATTATTTTGTGTGTGAATATTTTGCCTGCATGTGTATCTATGTATTTTGAACATGCTTGGAGGCCAGAAAAAGCCATTGGAGGCCCTGGAATTGAACCTACAGATAATTTCTCTCTCTGTCTCTGTCTCTGTCTCTCTGACTCTCTCTGTGTCTCTGTCTCTGTCTCTCTCTTGCTCTGCACCATTACCCACTGAGTCCTCCCTTCCAGGTCTAGAGAGTCTTATTCCATGGGATCAGTCCAGACAGCTTAAGATCTCGTCACTGGACTTGAAGACACAGTGGTGTATCTCAGAGCAGATAGCACTGCTTCCTCTATGTTTACCTTTTCCCACTGACCAGGTACCCGTGCTCTGATTTCAGGCAGGAGATAACTTGGGTAACCTCTACATCTTTAGGATTCCTGACTTACACCTCATTTCCAGAGTCAATGTATTCCCATAAGATATTGATGAACTCTCCTGCTCTCCCCAGAAGAAATGGGTCTTTCTGAATAGGAGACACCTACCTATCTTGCCAAAGGTAGGTCTGTTCTAGCAACTCCAGGGTGAAGGTGGGAGACAGTGGGAAGGTCCAACCCTCAGGAAAGTCCAGGAAGACCACTCCCCCTCTCCTAAGCCCTATCCAAAAGAAAGCCATTTCTACAGTCAGGAAAGAATAATGTCTTGGAAGCAGTCAGGTGACCAGTCACAATGGCAGATGTCTAGTAGTGAACTGTTCTTGAATTGTGCTCAGCCAAAGGATGGAGGCAGGTGAAATAACAGTCCCCAGAAATATTTGCTGGTCCTGAACTCAAAGCAATTTTCTATCACTGGCAGACATGACCACCAGAGGGGACATATTTCAGAGAAGTGCTCCCATACCCAGTGCTTTATATAGTGCCTTCTCCCTTCACTGCCAGCTCTCTGGTGCTTGGTTCTTAGGTACTGTGAGAGAGATGGTCCACTCGAGGCCAAGTACTCCTCTGGGCCCGAGTTTAGTTTTATACATCAATATACTTTCTAAGCAGCCTAGGATACAGTATGACAGTCTCAATGCCTTATTTAGAAAAAATGTCTAGAACAGCCCTGTACTAGTCCTCTACAGAGGGAAAATGTACTTAACCCAGGTCTGCCTGATGTGTCCACTGTGGTAGGATGACTGCGGTGCCCTAGACCTGGGTCATGGACTCCATTCTGTCGCTGAAGATGATGGGAGGGGCAGGAAGACTGTGAGGTATTCTGACCCTGAGTGAGAGCAATGGCTGCTCCACCCTGTCCTTGGGTGAGGAACAGATGGGGCCAGTCCTGGGTTTCTTTCAAAATCCCCTTGTCAGGAGTGCGCATGCACCAGGCTGCAGAGATTTATTCTTCATTGATTCCAGTGGGCAATCCTCTCTGCAGGTGTTCTACATGAGCAGCTTACTGAGGACTTCTGAATTTCCTGCCCCTGTGTGTAGCATCCTCCAATTTTCTTTATGCCAAAGAGCCTTCTGGACCCCAAGAAGGGAAGACAGGATAACTCTGATGTCCAGAATTGGCCCCCCAAAAGTCACAAAGTTTATCACATTTGACATGAAGCTGCAACAGATCGGGAACAAAACAATTTCTAAAGGTAAACCTTAGAAAATTCTCAAGCCAGATGTAATGGCACATGCCCCAAATCAAGAGACTGAGTCAGGAGAGCTTCATAGAGGGTGCTGTCTCACAAACAAAAAGGATGGAGCTGAAAACATGAATTAGCATGTACACGTTACATATACACATGAAGACAATACACAACAGATACACACACACACACACACACACACACACACACACATACACACACACAGACAAACACAGACTGATAAAGTTAAACAAAAGTCCATGCCTGGTGGTGCACACCTTCAATACCAGCATGCAAGAGGAGAGACTTGTATCTTTCTATGTTCCAGGCCAGCCTGATCTATGCAGGGAGTGCCAGGTTAGCCAGGAGTGCACAGTGAGACCCTGTCTCAATAACAGGAAACCCCAAATGACAAGCAATAAAGAACTATATTATGGGGTGGCAAAATGTCTTAGGGCCCTGGTTCTCTACCTATGGGTCATGACCCCTATGGTAAACTTCTCTCTTCGAAATACTTAAATCACAATTGATAACAGCAGCAAACTTACCATTATGAAGTAGCAATGAAGGTAACTTTATGGCTGGGGTGACTCCCCAAGGCCACATGAGAACTGTGTTAAAGTCCAGTAGGAAGCATCAGGAAGGTGGAGAAGCCCTGGCTTAGAGGAGAGAGACACTTAACTACCAACCCTGACAACCTAGTTCAGTTCCTGGGTACCACATGATGGAGGAGAGATCCAAATCCCTCAAGTTGTCCCCGACCCCCACATGTGTGCTGTGGCAGGAATACCTACACAAACAGAACAATGTGAAGGCGATTTTTAAAAGAAATCTCAATTTCTCCTGTGTCTCCTACAAGTGCTCATAGTAAGCTATAAATGCTTGTCACTGTTTTGTAATTTTATTCTTTGAAGACCAGGTTTCTCTGTGTAGCCATGGCTAACCTAGTACTTGCCATAGACCAGGCTGGCCTCGACCTTGGAGATCCATGGCCTGTGTTGGGATTGTGGATCTCCACACGATGCTGCTGTACATGATGTTTCTGTAAAGGGAGCAGGAGGCTCCTTGGCCAGATGTAAACTTGGCCTGATTGATGGTCACTGCACCAGCGAACTACAGTTCTCTCGGGCAGACATGTTTCCATTTCTGTCTTGTAGTAGGGACTGGGCTCTACTGTCCTTTCCCAGTACAGTCATCTTTCCAATGTTTGAGCTATTGACTGTCCACACTGACCCTGTGTCACACCCTGCCTTCCCGTGGCCAAGGACATGGACTTGTCAGACCAGTGGACTGTGTGCATTGTCTATGAGACTAGCATGCCATGGAAGTAGGGATTTACTTTGCGCTGAGCATTAAGGATTTTGCTCTTGCTGAAATGATTGAAAAAACTGCCTCTGTATTTTGTGTGTGTTTGGAACAGGACATTTGTTTTCAAGCTTCTCATTGCCAAAATATGAGAGCCTGGAATGGATGGGAGTCAGTGATAAGGACATGATTGTTTGTTCCTCTGGGTCCTCTTTCCTGCTCTTCAGCATAAATGGTCAATGGGTGCAGACATTTCAGTACTGCCCTGAACAGATCTTGAGACTATGGATGGTACGTTTAGAATGTTTACATTTTTTGAAACTGCATACTGTTAGGTATGTGCATGTGCACTTGTACATGGGAGAGCACTTGCAGAGGCCAGAGGCCGACTCCCTGGCCTTAGTCTCTCTCTTTCCACCTTCTCATGGGCTCAGAGCACCAGGCTCGCTCAGCAGGTGCCTCTGCCTGATGAGCCATCTCGTAGGCCCTCTCCCTGTCATTTGATCTGACATTGACTCCAGCCTGCTCACATTTGGGTGTTCTTTGCAGGACCCCCTTCATGTCATTGTCACCTTTAATGATGGATCTTTGGATGTGTATGCATGGCAGGAGAGAAGCATGGCAGGAGGTGTTATCAGCTGCAAAACAGGAGATGTCTGCCACCACAAAGGTGAGCTCTGCTTCTTGACTTCAACTGCACATTAATTTTCAGACATTTCTGGGCTAGAGAGATGGCCCAGCAGTTAGGAGCACTGGCTGCTCTTCTGAGGACTTGGGTTCAATCCCCAGCATCCACATTGTGACTTACAACTGTCTGACTCCAGTTCCAGGGGATCCGACTGATACCTTCACACCAATGCATTTAAAGGAAAGTTAAACATTATAAAAACTTCTATGTAAAAAGGCATTTGTAAAAGAGAAATGAGCTTTCTATAAAAAGTCATGACTAAATTTATGATTTCTTGCATCACACAGAACAGACACTGTGCTGTGTCTGTGTAATATTTACAAAGCAGGGACAGGAGGGTCCAGAAGTTCAAGGTCACCGTCTGCTGTTTAGGAAGTTTGGCAGCCAATTGGGTTCACTGCAAAATCATCACAAATGAACAAAATAGGAACAGGCCAAGCATAGCACACACCTTAATTCCAGTACTTGGGAGGCAGAGTCAAGTCGATGTGTAGTCAGTTCTGGGCCAGCCTGCTCTACATAGTGAATCCCAGCACAGCCAGGGCTATAGAGAGAGATTGTGTATTAGGAATGAAGGGAGGGAGGAAAACAAAGAATTGTTCGTTCTTGGGATCTCAGCACATACTGTTATGTCGACAGTCTCAGGCCCACAGTAGAAGTGGGGGGACTGTGTCCTCATAGCTTGTCTTTAGTGTCAGGATGGGCTCCTCTGAGTGTGGCCCCCACTTGGTTGCTTCACCATTGAGCTGTCATTATCTCCATTTGGCTAATTGTCCTTGGAGTTTTACTTGCCTTCATCCCAGTTATTTTCAGTGATCACGGTGTGGTGGTCCAGGCCCCAATCCTGCACCCAGGCTGCTGAAGCCAAGATTGATTGACTTTCAGCAAGACAGCCTGACCCTGTTCTCCATGAAAAGGTAAGAAAAAGAAAAAAATGAGTCCTCCATCTTAGAGCCTTTCTCTGTGTAGTCTCAGCAGTCTTGGAAACAGGCTGGCCTTGAACTCCACCTTGAGATGCACCTGTCACTAGTCCAGAGTGCTGGGACTAAAGGTGTTCGCTCTGAGTCCCTTTACAACAAGGGTCAGTAGTACATGACAATTTACCAACATAATTTATATTATATGTGTGAGTTAACAATATGTCCCCCTCTGCACATAGAGGCACACAGCTATATTCCCAGCATGCAGGAAACTAGGCAGAAGAATTATCTCAAGTTTGAGGCTAGCCTATGCCACATTCAAATTCAATGCTAATGTAGGCTGTACAATGAAACCTTATTTCAATTTTTCTCTAACTCTGTTTCTTCTCATTCTTTATTTTTTTGTTGTTGTTTGTTTGGTTTTTTGTCTTGTTTGATTCCTCCACTATGAAGTGAAGAGACTTTGTAGCTTGATTCAGTCCCATTTGTTCCTTGTTGCTTTGGTTGCTGGTACTTGGGAGTTTCCAGCCAAGAACTCCTGCCTAGACCCGAGTCATGGAGCTTTTCCTACAGATTCTCTCTTAGTCGTTTTCCAGTCTGAGATATAGCCTTTCCTTCCCTGTGTTATTCATTGATTATTGAATTATTCAGTAGTGGGAGGTACCAGAATGTGGTGGCTTTTGAATCTTCCTGACATCATTTATAGGAGAGTCTATTCCTTGTCCTTAAAAAAAAATGAAGAAATGATAAGTGTGCTGGTCTTCTCCTAGGCTCTGATGCATCTGTTTGATGGAATTATCATTCATACTACTTAGGTCACAGCAGCTTGTTGAGATGTATTTAAAAAAATCTGGTCGGGCATGGTGGCAAATGCCTATAATCCCAGTACTTGGGAGGCAGAGGCAGGTGGATTTCTGAGTTCGAGGCCAGCCTGGTCTACAGAGTGAGTTCCAGGACAGCCAGGACTACACAGAGAAACCCTGTCTCAAAAAACAAAAAAACAAAAAAATCCGATATTGTGATAGCTTCAGTTTTCTTATTTTGCTCAAGAAGGCCTTGGCTATGTAAAGTCTCTCTCTCTCTCTCTCTCTCTCTCTCTCTCTCTCTCTCTCTCTCTCTCTGTGTGTGTGTGTGTGTGTGTGTGTGTGTTTGTGTGTGTGTGAGCATGTGTATGTTGTCATCTTGAGACATCTTGTGTACCTCCAGACTGGACTCAAACTTGCTATGTAGTTAAGGCTAGCCTAAAACTTTATGTATCCAAGGCTTTCCTTGAACTCCACCACCTTCTTCCTCTCCCTCAGTCTTGGTTGTTTTCATAGGTATTAGTTTTTTCTCCTTCAGGATTTGGAAAGGGCTTTACCATGTCCTCCTGGTCTCTATGATATGTTGAAAGATCTATTGCAATTGGGGTTTGTCATTCTATAGATGATCAGGTTTAATGTCCCTCTCATTTCAAGTTTTTTGTTTAATTTTTAGAAACATGTACTTGGTGAATCTAGTGTAAATAGTTTTAGCTTAATGAATTTGGACTTGATCTGGTTTTGACACACTGCAGACTTACCAATTGGGGAAGTTTTGTCTTTAATGTGCTTGGGAAGTGAATCCAGAGTCTTGCACATATAACGGCTGAACTCTGATAATGAACTTTACCTCCAAATTTTAGAGAGTTTTGATGTGTTGTCAACATGCCAGAGGGAGGGAGATAGGGTGCCATTTTTACCACATCAGTGCAAAGGAGAATATGGGTGTGGCTGACAGGCTTTGTCTAGAGTCTGCAAGGCCACATGCAGGAGGCTGTGTACTTGCCCAGGGCTCCTGAGTGATCTGGTAGAGGGTTTCTTCAGTGGGAAAGGGAATGGTTGACATGTGCCCCGCCATCTCCACACGCCCCCTAGCGGGGAGGGCATGCATTGCTGTATTCACTCTGAGTGGACCCAGTTTGGCTAAGAGAACACAACTCAACTTTGAAATAAATTTATACATTATCATCTTTGGTTTTTTTCTGAGACAAGGTCTCACTATCTAGCCTAGACTAACCTCAAACTGCCTCAAACTCTGTCACTTCTCTGGCCTCAGCCTCCTGAGTTGAAGTGATTTATAGGTATGTGGCCTCACAGCCGGCTTCGCTCTGTGTTCTTAGGTAATGTACTGAACAACTGAGAACTGAGAAATGTGAAGGAGGTCACCTGCAGAAGGCAGGGATTGGAACTCATGCTATGAATGACTGTCTTCCTTTGCCAATGTGCACAGTTACTCAAAATTAACCTGAGATGGCTCAGCAGTTTAGGCAACTGCCACCAAGCCTGACAAGTTCAGTCTCTGGAAGCTGCTTGGTGAAAGGAGAGAACTGGTTCCCACAAGTTATTATCTACCTACTCCACACAGAGGAACATATGCATGCACTTGGACACACACACACACACACACACAGGCATGCACAGCCACACACCGCCATGTATGCAATCATACATGCACACATACAGGCATGCACAAATAGGCACAGACCGACTTAGGTACACACAGGCACTCACACAGGCACACACACACACACACACACACACACACACACAGGTGAACATATACACCATGCATACACAACTAACAAGTATTTTTTATTTGTTTATCTTATGTATAGGTGTACACAGTCTCTGTTGTCATGGGCAGCAGCACCAGAAGAGGGCATCAAATCCCATTGTAGACAGTTGTGAGCCAATGGGTGGTTACTGGGAATTGAATCAGGACCTCTGGAAGAGCATTCGGTGCTCTAAACCCTGGTGCCATCTCTACATCCCTGACAAATAATTATTTAAAAGTTTTAAACAGATTCAGGACTGTGATGAAAAGACAGTCCTTTAATCATCAGTTGATAAACCTCACTCCCATTTGAGTACTGACATCTTGGTTTTTTTCATTGGCAGCTTCATTGAAAAATCACTATGTGACGATATGAGCATAATTCTTCGAGTGATGACAAATGGTCCTGCCCCCTGCTTTCTGATGGCATATACCTTGAATTCTGATCTTGAAAACTGACTGTGTTGTGTGTCCTCTGCCTCTATGATAATAAAGGTCTATTTGCAAGCCCAGGCTGGTGATTTCAGTGTTGCTAAGAACTGAAGAGGCCCGATGTGGAGGTACATACTTTTTTAATCCTGACACTGGGAGGCAGAGGCAGGGGGAAGATCTGAGTTCTGAGGCTAGCCTGGGATACAGAGCTGCTTCAGGCCAATCAGGGCTACATCATGAGAACCCATCCCTGAAACCAAGTTCGTGGCTAGATATACAACCAATTTGGCTGTGACATCTGTCATTTCATTGCTATAGGGTTGAGTCAGATAACTAGGCCATGTGGGCAGCTTGTCACAGCAGAAGACATGTGGCAAATAAAACAAAACTTTTTTGAGACTACAGTTATCCCTTCCCCCTGCCTCCATTAAACCTTCCCATAGACCTCTCCTCACTGTTCTCCTTTGAATTCTTGACCTCTTTTGTTTTCCCTCAAACCACTTTTGTAAATCAAGGGCATATGGGTTGGAGAGATGGCTCAGCAGTAAAGTCCACTGGCTGTTTTTTCATAGGACCTGATTTCAATTGCTAGCACACAGATAGCAGCTAACAACTGTCTGTAACTCCAGTTCCAGAGGATATGGTACCCTTCAGACAGACGTACAAGCAAAAGAGCAACACACGTAAAAATATTTTTTAAAAAGAGAAAAAAAAGGGAAATAATCATAATTTTTAAGAGCCAGGAGGTGGCAGAGCACACCTTTAATCCCAGCACTGGAGTACATTTACAGTTGACCTAAAGAGAAAGACATCCATCCCAGCCAGGTGATGGTGACAGTGGTGTCCACCTTTAATCTCGGCACTCAGAGGCTGAAGGAAGCAAGCAGATCTGAGTCTGGGGTCAGCCCATCCTACAGAGTGAGTTCCAGGGTAGGCGGGGCTATACAGAGAAACCCTGTCTGGGGGGGGGGGGAAGAAAAAAAAAGTCATCTCAGCATGATGGAATGCACCTTTAATCCCAGTATTCAGCAGCAGGCAGAGGCAGGTGGATCCCTGTGATTTCAAGTCCAGCCTTGTCTACATAGTGAGCCTAGGTCACCAGAGCTACCTAGTGAGATACAACACAGTAGAGAAGGATATATACCGGGATGAGAACGATGTGATAGTTCTCAAGTCCAGGGATGCCAGGACATCATAGGATGATATCTTCTCTCATTCACACACACACACACACACACACACACACACACACACACACACAGAGTCACCTTAAACAATGACACATTGCAAACATAATCTGATCTCCATCATAAATGGAAAGCACACATTGTTGAGGTCTCTGGGGTAGCAACGCCTCATGTCTGTTATAAGGACTTACAAAAGCTCTGCATTTGAACATATAATCAGTCACATAGAGAAGCCAGTACTCCCAGAGCTCCAGGGACAAAACCATCAACCCAGAGAGTGCACATGGAGTTACCCATGGCTCTAGACACATAGGCAGTAAGGGTGGTCTTGTTGGACATGAAAGGGAGGAGAGGCCCTTGGTCCTGGAAAGGCTCCATGCAGTAGTGTGGGGGAATGCTGGGACAGGGAAGCAGGAGAGGGTTGATTCGGGAACAGGGTGAGGGGAGATGGATTATGAGACTTTGTGGGGGGGGGGAGTGACCAGGAAAGTGGACAACATTTGAAATGTAAATGAATATATCCAATAAAAAAAACCTATCAAATTGACTAGAAAACAAAATGACACTGTGGAGTGAGTTTGGGTGTGAGCACTCTCAGCTGAGTGTATCTGGCTCCAGTGAGTGGGGGCAGGGCCAGGCTGAGAGTCTACACACCTGCAGCTTGCTCCAATCAAAGCCTGATGAGCTGTGGGTGGCAATCCTGCTGACCCTTTGGCCAAGCCTTTAAATTGTGAGGAAGCTGGGGAAGAGAAAGAAGAGTCAGTGTAGACTTAGGCCACAGAAGATGGAGATCCATTTGCCCCCTGAGCAAATGGTGGAACTCTTCTCCTATCTGGATGTTTTCAGTTTGCTACAGGTTGCCCAAGTGAACAAGGTAAAAGCTCCTGGGCTGAGTCCTCCATTGGGTGCATCCTACATAAGGCACCATTTGGCCTTTCCTGCTCAGCATGCAGCCTCGGCTACCCCAGCATCACCCTCACACATCCTGGCTTCCTTCCTTCCCTTCCTTCCTTCCTTCCTTCCTTCCTTCCTTCCTTCCTTCTTACCTTCCTTCCTTCAGTAAATGTACCATGTTCAGACCTGTCTACTCAGCTCAGCTGCTTCTCTTGACCAGCAGGAGTGCCGACCTACAGAATATCAAAGGGATATTCTGCCAGCTCTCTGGTGCTTGATTCTTAGGTGCTGTGAGAGAGATGGTCCACTCAGAGTCCAAGTACTCCTCAGGGCCCAAGCATATTTATTTAGTTTTATATATTGATATACTTTCTATACAGCGTAGGTTACAGTATGACAGTCTCAATGCCTCATTTAGAAAAAAGGTTCAGAACAGCCCTGGACTAGTCCTCTACAGAGGGAAAATGTACTTAACCAAGGTCTGCCTGATGCATCTATTGTGGTAGGATGATGGTGGTGCCCTAAGACCTGGGTCAGGGATTCCATACTGTCCCTGAATATGATGGGAAGGGCAGGAAGACTGTGAGGTATTCTGACCCTGAGTGGGAGCGATGGCTGCTCTGCCCTGACCTTGGGTGAGGAACAGATGGGGCCAGTCCTGGGTTTCTTTAGAAAGCCCCTTGTCAGGAGTGCGCATGTGCCAGGCTGCAGAGATTTACTCTTCTTTGATTCCACTGGGCGATCCTCTCTGCAGGTGTTCTACATGAGCAGCTTACTGAGGTCATCTGAATTTCCTGCCCCTGTGTGTAGCATCCTCCAATTTTCTTTATGCCAAAGAGCCTTCTGGACCCCAAGAAGGGAAGACAGGATAACTCTGATGTCCAGAATTTGCCCCCCAAAAGTCACAAAGTTTATCACATTTGATATGAAGCTGGAAAACATTGGGACAAAAACAACTGTTAAAGGTAAACCTTAGAACATTCTCAAGCCAGACAAGATGGCTCATGCCCAAAATTAGGAGACTGAGTCAGGAGAGTTTCATAGAGGGTGCTGACTCACAAACAAAAAGGATGAATATGACAAGATGGTTTAGCATGCATACATGTTACATACATGCATGAAGACATGTACGTACAATTCACAAACACACACACAGACACACACCTACTTATAATGTTAAAAAATAAAAACAAAAGGCCATGCCTGGTGGTGCACACCTTTAATGCCAGCATTCAGGAGGAGAGACACGTATATCTGTGTTCCAGGCCAGCCTGATCTATGAAGTGAGTGCCAGGTTGGCCTGGGATGCAGAGTGAGACCCTGTCTCAATAACAGAAAACCCCAAATGAGAAGCAATAATGAACTATATTATGGGGTGGCAAAATACCTTAATGCCATGGTTCTCTACCTATGGGTCGTGACCCCCCCCCATGGCAAACTATTGTCTTCAAAAATACTTTAATCACAATTGATAATAGTAGCAAACTTACCTTATGAAGTAGCAAAGAAGGTGACTCCCCAAGGCCACATGAGAACTGTGTTAAAGTTCAGTAGGAAGCATCAGGAAGGTGGAGAGGAGAGAGAGAGACACTTAACTACCAACTGGCATCCTAGTTCAGTTCCTGGGTACCACATGATGGAGGAGAGATCCAAATCCCTCAAGTTGTCCCTTGACCCTCCCATGTGTGCTGTGGCAGGAATACCTACACAAACAGAACAACGTGAAAGCGATTTTTCAAAGAAACCCAATTTCTCCTGTGTCTTCCGCAAGTGCTCATAGTAAGCTGTAAATGCTTGTCATTGTTTTTCATTTTTTAGTCCTTGAAGACAGGGTTTCTCTGTGTAGCCATGGCTAATCTGGATCTTGCTCTGTAGACCAGGCTGGCCTCAAACTTGGAGATCCCTGGTCTGTGCTGGGATTGTGAATCTCCACATGCTGCTGCTGCACATGATGTTTCTGTAAAGGGAGCAGGAGGCTCCTTGGCCAGATGTGAACTCGGCCTGATTGATGGTCCCTGAACTAGTGAACTACAGTTCTCTCAGGCAGACATGTTTCCATTTCTGTCTTGTACTAGGGACTGGGTTCTACTGTCCTTCCCCAGTACAGTTGTCTTTCCATTGTTTGAGCTATTGACTGTCCACACTGACCCTGTGTCACACCCTGCCTTCCCATGGCCAAGGACATAGACTTGTCAGACCAGTGGACTGTGTGCATTGTCTCTATGAGGCTAGCATGCCATGGAAGTAGGGATTTACTTTGTGCTGAACATTAAGGATTTTGCTCTTGCTTAAATGATTGCATTTGCCTCTGTATTTTGTGTGTGTTTGGAACAGGACATTTGTTTTCAAGCTTCTCATTGCCAGAATATGAGAACCCAGAATGTATTGGAGTCAGTGATAAGGACGTGATCGTTTGTTCAACTGTGTCCACCCTCCTGCTCTTCAGCATGAATGGTCTCTGTCTGCAGACATTTCCCTACTGCTCAGAAGAGGTCTTGAGTCTGTGAGTGGTAGGTTTGGAATGTTGGCCCTGCAGTGTTTTTTTTTTTTTTTTTAAATAAAATAGATTTACATATTTTGAAACTGCATTACTGTTGGGGTGTGTGCATGTGCACTTGTACATGGGAGAGCACTTGCAGAGGCCAGAGGCCGACTCCCTGGCCTTACTTAGTCTCTCTCTTTCCACCTTCACATGGGTTCAGAGCACCAGGCTCGCTCAGCAGGTGCCTCTGCCTGATGAGTCATCTCCTAGGCCCTCTCCCTGACTTTTGATCTGACATTGACTCCAGCCTGCTCACATTTGGGTGTTCTTTGCAGGACCCCCTTCATGTCATCGTCACCTTTAACAATGGCTCTTTGGATGTGTATGCGTGGGAGGAGAGAAGCCCTCAGCTCAGGAGGTGCTATCGGCTGCAAAACAGATGTCGGCCACCGCAAAGGTGAGCTCTGCTTCTTGACTTCAACTGCACAGTAATTTTCAGACCTTTTTGGGCTGGAGAGATGGCCCAGCAGTTAGGAGCACTGGCTGCTCTTCCAGAGGACTTGGGTTCAATCCCCAGCATCCACATTGTGACTCACAACTGTCTGTGACTCTTGTTCCCCAGGGTCAGACTGACTCCTTCACACCAATGCATTTAAAGGAAAGTTAAACATTTTAAACAGTTCTATGTAAAAATCCATTTTTAAAAGAGAAATGAACTTTGTATGAAAAGACATGACTAAATGTGTGATCTCCAGCATCACACAGAACACACACTGTGCTGTGTCTGTGTAATATTTAAGAAGCAGAGGCAGGAGGGTCCAGAAGTTCAAGGTCACCTTCTGCTGTGTAGGAAGTTTGGCAGCCAATTGGGTTCATTGCAAAATCATCACAAACGAACAAAATAGGAACCGGCCAAGCATAGCACACGCCTTAATTCCAGTACTTGGGAGGCAAAGACAAGTGGCTATCTTGTCAGTTCTGGGCCAGCCTGGTCTACATAGAGAGTCCCAGGACAGCCAGGGCTATAGAGAGAGAGTGTGTATTAGGAATGAAGGGAGGGAGGGAAAAGAAAGAATTGATAATTCTTGGGATCTTAGCACACACAGTTGTGTAGACAGTCTCAGGCCCACAGTAGAAGTGGGGGGGACTGCGTCCTCATAGCTTGTCTTTAGTGTCAGGATGGGCTCCCCTGAGTGTGGCCCCCACTTGGTTACTTCACCATTGAGCTGTCATTATCTCCATTTGGCTAATTGTCCTTGGAGTTTTACTTGCCTTCATCCCAGTTATTTTCAGTGATCACGGTGTGGTGGTCCAGGCCCCAATCCTGCACCCAGGCTGCTGAAGCAAAGGTTGATTGACATTCAGCAAGACACCATGACCCTGTTCTCATAAAAAAAGAACTAAAAAGAAAAAAAATGAGTCCCCCCCCTTCTTATAGGCTTTCTTTGTGTAGCTTCAGCAGTATTGGACACAAGTTGGCCTTGAACTCCACCTTGAGATTCATCGACCTGTCTCTGCCTGCAGAGTGCTGGGACTAAAGGTGTTCCTCTAGAGTCCCTTTTCAACAAGTGTCAACAGTACATGACAATTTAACAATGTAATTTATATTACCTGTGTGACTTAGCGATATGTCCCCCTCTGCACAGAGAGGCACACAGGTATACTTCCAGCACGCAGGAAACTAAGGCAGAAGAATTACCTCATGTTTGAGGCTAGCCTATGCCACATTCAAATTCAGTGCTAATAATGAAAACTTATTTCAATTTTTTTCCCCTCTGTGAGGCTTCTATTCATTCTTTTTTTTTGTTGTTTCTTTAGTTTTTGTGTCTTTGTTGTTTCTAGGCTGCGGAGAGACTTTGCAGCTTGATTCAGTCCCATTTGTTCCTTGTTGCTTTGGTTGCTGGTACTTGGGAGTTTCCAGCCAAGAACTCCTGCCTAGACCCAAGACATGGAGCTTTTTCTATAGATTCTCTTAGTCATTTCCAAGTCTGAGATCTAGCCTTTTCTTCCATGTGTTATGAGTATTGAATTATTCAGTAGTGGGAGGTACCAGAATGTGGTGGCTTTTGAATCTTCCTGATATTTATAGGAGAGCCTATTCCTTGTCCTTAAAAAAAATGAAGAAATGATAAGAGTGCAGGTCTTCTTCTAGGCTCTGATGCATCTGTTTGATGGAATTATCATACTACTTAGGTCACAGCAGCCTGCTGTGATGTATTTTAAAATCTGATATTGTGATAGCTTCAGTTTTGTTTTGCATAAGAATTTCTTGCTATGCAAAGTGTGTGTGTTTGTTTGAACAGGTGTGTGTATGCAGTTGTTTGGAGACACCTTGTGTACCACCAGACTGGCCTCAAACTTGCTACATAGTTAAGACTAACCTAATACTTTATGTATTCAAGGCTTGCCTTGAACTCCAGAACCTTCTCTCACTCAGTCTTGGTTGTTTTCATAGGTATTAGTTTCTTCTCCTTCAGGATTTGGAAAGGGCTCTACCGTGTCCTCCTGGCCTCTATGATGTGCTGAAAGATCTATTGCCATTGGGGTCTGTCATTCTATAGATGATCAGGTGTATTGTCCCTCTGAATTCAAGTTTTTTTTTTTTTTTTCCCGAGACAGGGTTTCTCTTTGTGTTTCTGACTAAGTGTTGAAGCTTAATATATTTGGGCTTGATCTGCTTTTGACTCTGTAGACTATCCGGTAGACTTACAATTTGGGGAAGGTATTTTGACTTTCTTGTGCTGAGGGAGTAAATCCAGGGTCTTGCACATGTAGAGAATGAACTCTGATAATGGACTTTACCCCAAATTTCAGGGAGTTTTGATGTGTTCTCAACATGCCAGGTAGAGGGAGATAGCGGTGCTATTTTTACCACCTCAGTGCAAAGGCAAATATGGGTGTGGACGACAGATTTTGGCTAGGGTCTGCAAGCCCACAGGCAGGAGGCTGTGTACTTGCCCAGGGCAGGGGTGACCCTTATGAGCCCCTGAGTGATCTAATAGAGGTTTCTGTCAGTAGGAAAGAGAAGAATGATTGACATGTGCCCCACCATCTCCACGCCCCCTAGTGGGGGGAGGGCATGCATTGCTGTATTCACTCTGAGTGGACCCAGTTTGGCTAAGAGAACACAACTCAATTTTGAAATAAATTTATACATTAACATCTTTGTTTTTTTTTCTGAGACAAGGTCTCACTATGTAGCCTAGACTAACCTCAAACTGCTTCAAACTCTGTCACTTCTCTGGCCTCAGCCTCCTGAGTTGAAGTGACTTATAGGTCTGTGGCCTCACACCGGCTGCTCTCTCTGTTCTTAGGTAATGTACTGAACGACTGAGAACTGAGAAATGTGGCAGAGGTCTACTGCAGAAGGCAGGGATTGGAACTCACGCTATGAATGACAGTCTTCCTTTGCCAATGTGCACAGTGACTCAAAATTAACCTGAGATGGCTCAGCAGTTTAGGCAACGGCCACCAAGCCTGACAAGTTCAGTCTCTGGAAGCTGCTTGGTGAAAGGAGAGAACTGGTTCCCACAAGTTAGTATCTACCCACTCCACGCAGAGGAGCATACGCATGCACTCTGGGACACACACACAGTTAGGCATGCACACATAATCACACACCCACTCAGTTATACACAAGCACATACTCACACAGAGGTACATACATGTTTTAGGGCATAGGAGCATATGCATGCACTGGGGGACATACACACATACAGGCACAGACAGCCACACACACCCATGCATGCTGTCACACATAAACACACAGACATGAACACATAGGCACAGACCCACTCAGGTACACACCAGCACCTCCCCCACGAGTGCACATATACACATGACTAATAAGTATTTTTTATTTGTTTATCTTCTTATGTATAGGTGTACACTGTCTCTGTTTTCAGACACACCAGCACCAGAAGAGGGCATAGAATCCCATGACAGATGGTTGTGAGCCAACGTGTGGTTGCTGGGAATTGAACTCAGGACCTCTAGAAGAATAAGCAGTCAGTGCTCTAAACCACAGTGCTATCTCTACAGCCTCCAACAAATAAATATTTAAAGGTTTCCTCAGATTCAGGACTGCGATGAAAAGACAGTGGTTTCTTCATCAGTTGACGAGCCTCACTCCCGCTTGAGTGCTGGCATCTTTGTTTCTTCCCCTTTGGCAGCCTCATTGAGAAAACACTCTGTGACAATGTGAGCATAATTCAAGAGAAGACAAATGGTTCTGTCCACAGCTTGGTGATGGCATATACCTTGAATTCTGATCTTGAAAACTGAGTATGTTGTGTGTCCTCTTCCTCAATAATAATAAAGGTCTATTTGCAAGCCCAGTGTTGCTAAGAACTGAAGAGGCCCAATGTGGCAGTGCATACTTTTAATCCTGACACTGGGAGGCAGAGGCAGGGGGAAGATCTGAGTTCTGAGGCTAGCCTGTTCTACAGAGCTACTTCAGGTCAATCAGGGGTATATCTTGAGACCCCAACTCTGAAACAAAGTCGGTGGCTAGACATACAACCAATTTGGCTGTGACACCTGTCATTTCATTGCTATAGGGTTGAGTCACATGGCCATGTGGGCAGCTTGTCACTGCAGGAAACATGTGGCAAATAAAAAAAATATCTTTGAGACTATAATTATCCCTTCCCCCTTCCCCCATTAACCTTCCCATATATGTCTCCTCACTGTTCTCCTTTGAATTCTTGACCTCTTTTGTTTTCCCTCAAACACTTTTGTAAATCAAGGGCACATGGACTGGAGAGATGGCTCAGCAGTGAAGACCACTGGCTGCTCTTCTAGGGATCCTGGGTTCATTTGCTAGCACACAGATAGCAGCTAACAACTTTCTGTAACTCCAGGTCCGGGATATGGTACCCTTCAGACATACATACATACATGCAAAACAGCAACACACATAAAATATTTTTTAGAGAGACAGAGAAGAAAAAGGGAAATAATAATGATAACAGCAACAACAACAACAACAACAACAACAACAATAATAATAATATAATAATAAAAGCCAGGAGGTGGCAGAGCACACCTTTAATCCCAGCACTGGAGTACATTTACAGCTGACCTAAAAAGAAAGACATCCATCCCAGTCAGGTGATGGTGACAGTGGTGTCCACCTTTAATCTCAGCACTCAGAGGCAGAAGGAAGCAAGCAGATCTGAGTCTGGGGTCAGCCCATCCTACAGAATGAGTTCCAGGACAGGTAGGGCTATACTAAGAAATCCTGTATGGGGGGAAAAAAGTCATCTCAGCACGATGGTACACACCTTCAATCCCAGCACTCAGCAGCAGGCAGAGGCAGGTGGTTCCATGTGAGTTCAAGTCCATCCTTGTCTACAGAGTGAGCCTAGGTCACTTGAGATACAACACAGCAGAGAAGGATGTATAACGGGATGAGAACATGCCTGGGGGCAGGGACAGAGAATGATGTGAGGGTTCTCAAGTCCAGGGATGCCAGGGCAGCTGCTGGGAGCTGGCAGAAACAAGGGGTGCATTGTCTTTTAGTGCCTGTGCAGAGAACAGGGTCTTGCCAATGTTGGGTGAGCAATGAATAAACCTGGGACAGAGTATTTTCCCCACATACCCATCTCATTTACACTTACTTGTTAATGGGGCTCGGGAAGCTACTGTGACCACCATCTTCTGCTCACACTGTGTGGGGAATCTCAGAGCCTCAGAAAATGTTTTTCAGCTCATCTCCCTACTGGTCACCTGATGGTCCCTTTGCCAGATGGCCATTATTACAACATTAGCTTACATACAATGAGAAGAAATGTCTGTTTCTGGGCTAGATCGATGGCTCTGTGGTAAAGAGTACTGGTTGCTTTTCCAGAGGACCTGGGTTTGATTTTCAGTACGCACATGGTGGCTCACAACTGTCTGTAACCTCAGTACCAGGAGGTCAAATGCCCTTTTCTGACTTCTGCAGGCAAGAGATTTCATGTTTGAGGCCAACCTAAACTCCACACTAAATTCTAGGCCAGCCTGGATCATAGGAGGAGATCTTCTCTCATTCATACACACACACACACACACACACACACACACACACACAGAGTCCCCTTAAACAATGACACATTGTAAAAATCTGATCTCCATCATGAATGGAAAGCACACATTGTTGAGGTCTCTGGGGTAGCAAAGTCTCATGTCTGTTATAAAGAGTTATAAAAGCTCTACATTTGAACATTTAATCAGTCACTTACAGAGAGAAGCCAGGGCCATCCCCTGGCTCAGCAAACATGCAACCAGAAGTACAAAGCCAGGCATTGTGGCACACATCTTTCATCCCCGCACTTGGGAAGTAGAGGCAGACAGATCTCTAAGTTTGAGGCCTGGAGTATATATCATGATCCAGGCTAGTCAGTCAGGGCTAGAGAGCGAGACCCTGTCTCAAAGTTAAATAAAGGAAAGAGAAAAGAAAAAGAATGAAAGAAAATGAAAGATTGAAAGAGAGAAGGAAAGAAGGAAAACTGAGGAAGTGTAGCCCAGGGAGGCCTCTGACTCTTTCAGTGCTGCACTGTGGCCTGTAATCCCCTCTTCAGGCTGCTTTGGTTTTGCTGACTGCTTCACAGTCTAACCTCCATCTCCATGGTAGCAAAGTCAAAGGTGGGGTCTGCAGTCCTCAAAATATTTTCAATCTGAATCAGTAGAGAGCATACTTTAAAAAGTTTTTCTCTGCCTCAGGACACCACAGACAGCTAACAAGACAGAGCCCTGTGGACTGAGAACACCACCATCTAGGTTCTAGCAGCCCAATCAGGGAACCTCAGGTCCTGCAGGGAATCCAGTGGTTAGAGAGAGCCCTGAGACCCACCACCATCTTGGAGCTGGTGGCCTGAACAGGTTACCATAGAGAACCAACAGAGGAGCCCAGGCCACCATAAAGATCTAACAGATGAACCCAGATTGGTGGAGGAAAAAAAAAAGATCTGATTCTTAAGAGTTGTCAACTAGGCAGGCCAGGAGGAGTCAGCGGGAGGCCAATTGCAGGTCCAGCAGCGAGCCTGGGGAAGACTTGGATCAGGCCCAGCAGAGCTGAGGAGGTAATTTAGAGCCCAGTAAAGGAAACCTCCAAGTCTTCACCTCAGGAGCTCAGACGCCCTCTACGACAGCAGCGCCAAACGCCAGGCTCACAGGAGCCTCAAACACCAACCAGTAACAACAAGACCAACTAACTCCAGAGATAAACAGATGGCAATAGGCAAACGTAGGAACGTTACTAACAGAAATCAAGGCAATATGGCAGCATCTGAATCTAATTTGCCAACCACAGCAAGTCCTGGATACCCCCAACACACCAGAAAAACAAGAGCTGGATTTAAAAGCACTGGTCATGATGCTGCTAGAGGAACACAAAAAAGACATAAAAAATCTCTTAAAGAAATGCAGGGGAACATGAATCGGTTAGAAGCCCTTACAATGCAAACACAAAAAACACTTAAAGAATTCCAGGAGATATGGACCAACAGACAGAAGCCAATAAAGAGGAAAGGAGAAAATCACTTAACAAAATGCAGGAGAACTTGAATCAACAGGCAGAAGTCATGAAAGAGGAAACACAAAAATCTCAAAGAATTGCAAGAAAACAGAAACAAATGAAGGAACTGAGCAAAACCATCCAAGATCTGAACACAGAGGTAGAAACAACTAAGAAATCACAAAAAGAGACAACTTTGGGGATAGAAAACCTTGGGAAGAAATCAGGGGTTGTAGATGCAAATATCAACAACAGAATACAAGAGATAGAGGTAAGAATCTCAGATGCTGAAGATACCATAGTAACCATTGACTCTACAGTCAAAGAAAATGCAAAATCCAAAAGGCTTGTAACCCAAAACATCCAGGAAATCCAGGACACAATGAGAAGACCAAACCTAAGGATTATAGGGATAGATGAGAGTGAAGATCTACAATTTAAAAGGCCAGCAAATATCTTCAACAAAATGATGGAAGAAAACTTCCCTAAGCTAAAGAGAGAGATGCCCATGAATATACACGAAGCCTACAGAACTCCAAACAGACTGGACCAGAACAGAAATACCTCCCATCACATAATAATCAAAACCCCAAACGTACTAAAGAAAGAATATTAAAGGCAGTAAGAGAAAAAGGCCAAGTAACATATAAAGGAAGATCTATCAGAATCACACCAGACTTATCTCCAGAAACAATGAAAGCTAGAAGATCCTGGGCAGATCTCATGCAGAGTCTAAGAGAACACAAATGTCAGCCAAGACTACTATACCCAGCAAAACTCTCAATCAACATAGATGGAGAAATCAAAATATTCCATGACAGGACCAAATTTATACAATATCTTTCCACTAACCCAGCTCTACAAAGGATAATAGGAGGAAAACTCCAATACAAGGAGGGAAACTGCACCAAGAAAAAGCAAGATAGTAACCTTCTTCCATCAAACTCAAAAGAAGATAACCACTCAAAAACAAAAATAATATCAAAAATGACAGGAAGAACAAATCACTATTCCTTAATATCTCTTAACATCAACGGACTCAATTCCCCAATAAAAAGACATAGACTAACAGACTCGATACAGAAACAGGACCCTACATTTTGCTGCATACAGGAAACACACCTCAGAGTGAAAGACAAATACTACCTTAGAGTAAAAGGCTGGAAGATAATTTTGCAAGCAAATGGTCGCAGGAAGCGAGCTGGAATAGCCATTCTAATATCAGATAAAATTGACTTTCAACCCAAAGTCATCAAAAGAGACACAGAAGGTCACTTCTTGCTAGTCAAAGGAAGAATCCACCAAGAACTCCTCACAATTCTAAACATCTATGCTCCAAATGCAAGGGCACCCTCATTCGTAAAAGAAACTTTACTAAAGCTCAAAGCACACACTGTACCTAACACAATAATTGTGGGGGACCTCAACACTCCACTATCCTCAATGGACCGATCAGGAAAACAGAAACTAAACAGGGACATAGGGAAACTCATTGAAACTTTGGACCAATTGGATTTAACAGATATATATATATATATATATATATATATATATATATATATATATAAAACATTTCATCCTAAAGCAAAAGACTATACCTTTTTTCTCAGCACCTCATGGTACCTTCTCTAAAATTGACCACACAATTGGTCACAAGACAGACCTCAACAAATATAAAAAGATTAAACTAATCCCATGCCTCCTATGGGATCACCATGGAGTAAGAGTGTTCTTCAATAGCAATAAAAACAACAAAATCCTCATACACGTGGAGGCTGAACAATATTCTACTCAATGATACCTTAGTCAAGGAAGAAAAAGAAATCAAAGACTTTTTAGAATTTAATGAAAATGAATGTACAACATACCCAAATCTATGGGACACAATGAAAGCAGTGTTAAGAGGAAAACTCATAGCCCTGAGTGTCTCCAAAAAGAAACAGGAGAGAGCATATACTAGCAACTTAATGGCACACCTGAAAGCTCTAGAACAAAAAGAAGCTATTTCACCCAGGAGGAGTAGAAGACAGGAAATCAAACTTAGGGCTGAAAACAATCAAGTTGAAACAAAGTGAACCATACAAAGAATCAACAAAACCAGGAGCTGGTTCTTTGAGAAAATCAACAAGATAGATAAACCCTTAGCCAGACTAACCAAAGGGCACAGAGACAGTATCCAAATTAACAAAATTAGAAATGAAAAGGGAGATATAACAACAGAAACTGAGGAAATAAAAAAATCATCAGATCCTACTACATAAGCATATATTCAACACAACTGGAGAATCTGGAGGAAATGGACAATTTCCTAGACAGATACCAAATACCAAAATTAAATCAGGATCAATTAGATCAGCTAAACAGTCCCATAACCCCTAGAAAAATAGAAGGGGTTATAGAAAGTCTCCCAACCAAAAAAAAAGTACTGGACCAGATGGTTTTAGTGCAGAATTCTATCAGACCTTCAAAGACGACCTAACACCCATACTCTTCAAACTATTCCACAAAATAGACACAGAAGGAACACTGCCCAACTCATTCTACGAAGCTACAATTAAGCTGATACCAAAACCACACAAAGGTCCTACAAAGAAAGAGAACTACAGGCCAATTTCCCTTATGAATATTGATGCAAAAATACTAAATAAAATTCTTGCCAACTGAATCGAAGAGCACATCAAAACAATCATTCACCATGATCAAGTTCGCTTCATCCCAGGGATGCAGGGATGGTTCAATATACGAAAATCCATCCATGTAATCCACTACATAAACAAACTAAAAGAAAAAAACCACATGGTCATCTCATTGGATACTGAAAAAGCATTTGACAAAATTCAGCATCCTTTCATGCTAAAAGTCCTGGAAAGAACAGGAATTCAAGGCCCATATCTAAACATAGTAAAAGCAATCTACAGCAAACCAGTAGCCAACATCAAAAGAAATGGAGAGAAACTTGAAGCAATCCCACTAAAATCAGGGACTAGACAAGGCTGCCCTCTTTCTCCATATCTTTTCAATATAGTACTTGAAGTTCTAGCGAGAGCAATTAGACAACATAAGGAAGTCAAAGGATACAAATTGGAAAGGAAGAAGTCAAACTATCACTATTTGCAGATGACATGATAGTCACTTCCTTGATATTCTTCTAATAAATGACACTAACCTGTCATTTCTTTTCTTCTGCTTCAGACCTTGATCTCGGCCTACCAACAACTTAATGTCACACAACCTGGCTGTTTTAAAGATTATGTGTACCCCAGGAACTAACTCTTACAGCTTCTCCAATGACTCTCAAGAAACCTTACTTCACCTTTCACCGGGTGCCCTGATTCTGGTGTTTAAATGACCCCATACCTTTTCTCTATCATTCTTATATACTTAAGGTGTTTCTCATATTAAACTATATAATCAACTATCATATTCACATGGTCAAATTTTCAAGTTTCCTTTGTCTTTTAAATGTAAAGTTAAAATGTTTTTCATTATGTCATATATATATGTATATATATATTTACACACATATATATGTTCAGTCTCACAAATAGATGGGAAAAGCCTTTCTTGTTCCTTCTGTTCCAACAAAGATTTTTGTCTTCCCTAAACTCATCTTAAAAGAGCGTTCATGCTGTTAACAGATTTATCTCTTTTGTAAACTTATAAGTGCCAGGAAACCCACTCAGATCTACTCATGGACCAAACATACTCAATCAAGAAGTACACCTGCTAATCAATAGCCTAATTTTCTACCTGTTACCTATTCCAGAGGGTGAGATTCCTCTCCTGTTTCCTGGGACTGGGACTCCTCTCACCCCAACCACCAAGACCTAAGGGTGTCAAATGTACACTTAAGACCTTTTTTTTTTTTTAAATCCCCAAACTGCTTAATTTTATTCTCTACCTCTAATCTATATAAGTGTTTCAGCATCTTGCTAAGTCCAGGCGTTTACTCAAAATCCACATCCAGGACAGCTCCAGAGCAGCAACCCACAGATGTGCCAGTTCCTGCTTTCACAGACACAGATGCTTCTACTGGATCTGCTCCTTCTTACCCACAGATGTTCCCACCCATTCTGGACAGCAAGGAAACAACCGACTTTCCTAAGATGGGACTAACATCCCTATCACATTTTCTTAGGTTCCCCTGACAGGTCGCCCCAAAGTCAGTGGAAGGGAGCTAAAGGTCACAACAGCCCTGCCCCCGCTTCACCACATCCTCATTATAGTTTCTGCCTTTTAAAAATTGAACCAAAATGGAGGAATGCCAGAATTCCTTCTAGGCTCTACCCAACAGATACCTGGCAACAGCCAGGTAGGCCTGGCTTGCTCTAAAAGGGGCAGTTTGGCCCCTCTTTGCTCTCTCTGTCCCTTCTGTCTGACTTTTCTCTCTCTAACACCTTTTCCCGTCTTTCCCCTTCCCAACTCTTCTTCACATTTTCTGACCGGCCTCTCCTCTCCTCCCTTTCTCTCTCTCCATCTTTCTCTGTCTCTACTCCCTTCTTCACTCCCCTTCCCATGCCCTATATAAACTCTATTCTACATTAACCCCATTGTATGTCTGGTACCTCAGGGAAAGAGATGCCTCAGCATGGGCCTGCCTGTCGAGGCACCCCTCAAACCTCATGATACTGTGCTCTATAAAACAAATCCTGGTCTTTTAAAAACACCACAGTCTACTTCTTGCTCTGGACTCTTCTAGATGCCTCTGGCCGTTCTCTCATATCTATAATAAGAAAACCTTAATCATGTCATAGGGCAGTAAAGTCGGCAGTTTCTTTACTATACCCCCTCATATAGCATAACAACAACAACAAACAAACAAACAAACAAACAACAAAAAAACCCAAACCAAAGCATTTTCAGCAAAATAAGGAAAAAGACAAGTAAATCCCCACTTTCTACTGTCATTCAATATGAATTTAGCTAGAACAACAAAACAAGTAAACAAAAAACCCAATAGGAAAGAGAAGCCAGAGTTTCCCCATTTGCAGACATTCTGAGTCTGTACTTAGAGACCCCAAATCTCCTCTGGAAAACTCTGAGAACTGATAGACTACCAGGACATTGACAGGCTACAAAGTTAACATGGAAAAAAAATCAGTGCCCTTCCTATACAGTACCCTTCCTAAACACAGTGAAGAAGGGTCAGGGAAGCCGCCCCATTCACAGCAGCCTCAAAGACCGCCCTGAAGGGGCTGGTGGACATGATACAGGCTTATGATCCCAGGAGGCAGAGGTTGGCAGATCTCAGAGGTCAAGTCCAGCCTGGTCTACAGAGCAAGCTTCTTCCAAGACTCTCACACAGTAAATCCCTGTTTCAAACCAAACCAACCAACCAACCAACCAATCAGTAACAACGACAAAAAAACAAACCCTGGAGTAAGGGGCCAGAGTGATGGTTCATCAGTTCAGAGCAATTAGTGCTCTTGCAGAGGACCCTAGTTGGGTTCCCAAAGCATACACAATACCATAGCCTCTGGCCTCTGCAAGCCGCCACCAACTATAAACTAACAAGTCATACACATATATAAAGTAAAAAACACATCTTAAAGAAAACCTAGGAGTAAATCTGACCTTGTATGAGAACAATCTCTATGATGGAAACTTTGAAACACTGACAGGCCTTGAGAGATGGCTTAGCAGGGGACCTGAGTTCAGGGCCCACAGCCCCAGGACCCACAGCTTACATTCATCTGCAACTCCAGTATTTAAGGGACCTGACACCCTCTTGTGACCTCCATAGGCAGCAGACACAAATGTATTTCATATATATGTATATATATATACATATATATGTATATATACATATATACACACACAGAGAGAAAACACTCATACATATAAAATCATTTTATCTACACACACACACACACACACACACACACACACACGAAGAGGGAAAAATCAGGTGTGGTGGTGCAAACCTTTGAGCCCATGGGAAGTCAAGGTAGGTGGATCTATACAGAGACTTCCAGCACAGCTAGGTCTGTACAGGGGGGATCCTGTCTCATCATAACCCACAACAATAAGATGAAATCAGAATTCATATCCAGGTAAATTTTGGTACACACCAGCCAGACTCACCATGTGAATATTCCAGGTGGAAATCATGTTCGTGGAAGTTACCATACAGACAACCGGCTTGTCTTGTCTGTTTCTTGTTAGGACATGGCCTGACATATAACATGCATATACCGGAACTCCTGCAAGGAAATCACAACAATATGTGGACACATATTGGACACATATGAGGGGGCACTCAAACCAAAGGAGGCTGTTTCCTCTCCCTCGGCCATGTGGAAGGCTTGGATCAAAGCTGAGGAAAGGATGAAGTGAGAGGCAGCCAAGCAGCTGCAGGTTGGTCATTTGTTCAGAGACATTGACTCTTTAATCTGTTTCTATAGATTCAAAATGGGTGCTGGGAGGTGGGGCTGTAACTCAGTGGGCAGGGTGTTCGGTTCTGTTCCTAGAGGCCTATGGACTGTAACCTGGTACTCATTTGGGGGAACAAGGATCTGAAGTTCAAGGTCATTGGTGTTTGTTCCATGAAGGGTTTGAGGTCAGCCTGTGGCACATGAGATCCTGTCTTAAGAAAGAAAGGAAGGAAGCCGGACGTGGTGGCGCATGCCTGTAATCCCAGCACTTGGGAGGCAGAGGCAGGCGGATTTCTGAGTTCGAGGCCAGCCTGGTCTACAGAGTGAGTTCCAGGCCAGCCAGGGCTACACAGAGAAACCCTGTCTCAAAAAACCAAAAAACAAAACAAACAAACAAAAAAAAAAAAAAAAAGAAAGAAAGAAAGAAAGAAAGGAAGGAAGAAAGAAGAAAGGAAGGAAGGAAGAAAGAGGGAAGTGAAAAAGAATCAAAAGAAGAAAAAGCAAGGTGTAGAGATGTTCCAGTCTCAGCGAAGGCAAGAGGCAGATCTTGAGTTTGAGGCCAGCCTAGTCTACAGATCAAGTTCCAGGCTAGCCACAGCTATATAGTGAGGCCTTATCGCAAAACAAACAGAAAAGCTATGATTCTTCCCTTCAGGAGAATGGATTCCACAAAGTTGTGTTCTGACACACACATACTGTGTCATTTACACACATCACATACACATACAAACACTAAAAAAATAAATGTAAAAAAATTAATAATATCTCTCCATCAGAATACTGTTCTGAAGAAGTTTTTTGAGAAGGATATATATTAAAGCCTAGGTATTAATCTCCCCACTACATTCTCTCTATACTCTGGGAAGGATTCGACCCTTCAGGGAAAGGGAGGGACAGGGCAGGTTTACAGTGTTGAGCTCCACTCAGCAGATCACAGATTGGGTCCATGGCTAGGCTAGCACAGCAGCCCCATCCTGTTAAGCTACAATTCCCCTCCTCTTATTAAATGAGAATGTAGGACTGTACAGAATTGGAAAAACCAAGTGGACATCTCTTCTAGGGTACCCCAGCCCATACCAAAATCCACAGGCGTTTCGTTGTAAGTAAAATCTTCTGGCTTTGCCTGGGACTTGGCATGTTCTTGCCATGTTTGGTAAATGTAGAACTGCTTCCATGTTGCCGTGTCCAGGAACTGTAGGTTGACCTTGTCACAGAAGAGCCATCTCTTCCGACAGAACTTCCTGCAATGCACAGTTGCAGTCCCATCAGGCTGACTCCAGTCACCCCACCTTAGAGCCAAGGTTACAGTGCACAACTCTTATTCACTAACCATCCTCCTGCAGCAGAGGTCCAGGTCCAGAATCAGGAGGCCTCTTCTTCCCTTCCTGCCCCATTTCATCCCCTCTTCCCATCCCACCCTGCCCCTCTCCTTACCTCCACACGACATCACTGCTTGCAACTGCATTCCAGCTCTATGGGAGAGAACAGAATCCTTAAACCAACAACCACCTCCCTCTCCTGCACTCAATTAGTTTTCTGCTGGGCCTACACAGGTTAATCAAATGCAGCCCTAGCTCTCCAGGCCCAGCCAGCCTGGAGAGACCTAGCCCAGCAAACACAAGTCACCTTGTGAGGGCTCAGAGGAAGGAGGGCCAGCCTCTGAAGGTCTGACATGGAGTCTCAAGGATGCCACGTGTCAGCAGCACATCTCCACAGGGCGGCTGGGTCTTTTCCTTTAGCAGAATTTTGTTATCACTGTTACTGTTCTGAGATAGGGTGTCTAGTAGCCTGGGCTGGGTTTAAGTTCATGTGATTGAGTCTGACCCACACTCCTGATCATCTTGCTTCCACCTCCCAAGTGCTTCAATGACAGGCGTGAGCCACCACTCCAGCCTTATTGACTGGATTTGAGGTCTTCAGAATGGACAATGCTAACCCAGGAGCCCTAGGTATATCGTTTGCTATTCTGTAGGCTGGTGCTCCTGTTGGTCAAGAGAAGCAGATGGGTCCCTGACACAGTAATGTGTCAGAGCTGAATAGACAGGTCTGAATAAGGGAAGTTTGGGGAAGGGAAGGGAAGTGAAGTTTGGGGAAGGGAAGGGAAGGGAAGTTTGGGGAAGGGAAGGGAAGTTTGGGGAAGGGAAGGGAAGTTTGGGGAAGGGAAGGGAAGTTTGGGGAGGGGAAGGGAAGTTGGGGGAGGGGAGGGAAGGGGAAGGCAGGGGAGGAGAGGGGAGGGAAGCCGGGAAGCCGAGAAGCCAGGCTGTGTGAGGGTGATGCTGTTTGGGGTAATTGATACTCCACATTAAGCTGAAAAGGCCAAAGGGGTCTTATGTAGGATGCACCCAATGGAGGACTTCAGTCCAAGAGCTTTTACCTTGTTCACTTGGGCAACCTGTAGCAAACTGAAGGCATCCAGATAGGAGAAGAGTTTCATCATCGGCACAATGGGCAAATTGATCTCCATCTTCTGTGGCCTAAGTCCACACTGATTCTTCTTTCTCCTCCCCAGTTTGCTCCAATTTAAAGGCTTGGCCAAAGGGTTAGCGGGATTGCCACCCACAGCTCGTCAAGCTTTGATTGGAGCAAGCTGCAGGTGTGTAGACTCTCAGCCTGGCCCTGCCCCCACTCACTGGAGTCACATACACTCAGCTGAGAGTGCTCACACCTAAACTCACTCCACAGTGTTTTTCATTGTGTAGATGAGCTCAACAACCCCATGCTGGTACTGTGGAGACCAAAAGCACATGATCCGGGGAAGCCCTGGTTGATGATGTACTTGTCAGAACTTTCTAGAAAATACCGAGTAACACACTAATTGCTTGCGTGAAGCCCTTTAGGTTGCTCCAAATTAAAGGTGTAGGGAATCTGGTTCCATGTTTATGTCTACCTTGAGAACTGAATTAGATCAGCAGGACCCACCTCTCCGTGCCCGCACAGCCTCTGAGTGTATGTGGTTGAGTACTTATATTTCTAGAGAAATGGCTGGTCAGTGAAAACACCTGATGTTTACTGCTGATTGCTGCCCATACACACGCATGTGCACTCATGCAGACAGGCACTTTTACATGTACTGCACATGAATTCCGGGCCAGCCTAGGCTAATGAGAGTTTGTTTCAAAAAAGAGTAAAAGGGTCATCTTGCTTTTATTCATACTGATTATATTACTAACTAGAAATCAGAAAGAATTTTTATTCTAAAATTACCTTCTCCTGTGAATCCACATTGTAGAGCTTATGTTCAGGACACTTCATACCTGTGCTCCTTTGTCCTTTAAGACAATAATTCAAGGAACCCAGCACTACAATAGAGTGCACACAGACATACACCATGGACCTATGCATGTATACATATGTAGACACACACACATACAAAATGGATGTATGTCTATATACACGTAGAGACACACTTTTTATACTATGCTCTCTACTGATTCAGATTGAAAATATTTTGAGGACTGCAGACCCTATCATTGGCTTTGCTATCATGGAGATGGAGGTTAGACTGTGAAGTGGTCAGCAAAACCAAAGCAGCATGAAGAGGGGATTACAGACCACAGTGCAGGCCCTGAAAGAGCCAGAGGCCTCCCTGGGCTACACTTCCTCAGTTTTTTTCTTTCTTTTTCATTTTTCTTTCCTTTATTCAATTTTGAGGCAGGGTCTCCCTCTCTAGCCCTGACTGACCATCCCATATTGTGATCTATAGTCCATGCCTCAAACTTAGCGATATCTCTGTCTCTGCTTCCCAAGTGCTGCAATGAAAGATGTGTGCCACACTGCCTGGCTTTGAACTTTCTGTTTGCATGTTTGCTGAGCCAGAGGATGGCCCTGGCTTCTGTCTCTGAGTGACTGATTTAAATGTTCAAATGCAGATCTCTTGTAACTCCTTGTAACAGACATGAGGAGTTCCTACCCCAGACACCCTAACAGTGGATATTTCCCATTCATGATGAAGATCAGATTAATTTTACAATGAGTAATTGTTTAAGATGTGTGTGTGTGTGTGTGTGTGTGTGTGTGTGTGTGAGAGAGAGAGAGAGAGGAGAGAGAGAGAGAGTGTGTGTGTGTGTGTGTGTGTGTGAATGAGAGAGAATATCATCATACGATCCAGGCTGGCCTAGAATTAACTTTGGAGTTTAGGTTAGCCTCAAACATGAAATCTCTTGCTGGCAGAGGCCAGAAAAAGGCATTTGTCCTCCTGGTACTGAGGTTGAAGACAGTTGTGAGCCACCATGTGGGTACTAAAAATCAAACCCAGGTCCTCTGGAAAAACAGCCAGTTCCTGCTACAGCAAGAATTGGATCCAAGCTTCCTGGCATCCAGGACCCTCCCTTTCCCCCATCCCTTTTTTCTTGGGAGGAGACACACATTCTACCTGGAGAAACAGGGATTTCAACTTTAAGGCTAGTAGTGCCTCTATGCCATCTCTACAGGCTGGGATTCAATGCGACACCAAGCTTCAGGCTGTGGAAAACAAGTTCTCAGTCTACAGCTTCATCTCAGGGCCACAGAATTCAGTGAGAACAAAGCATAGGCCACCCCAGAGATGCAACGGCCAGCAAGCATACCTGCATGCCTCACACCCACAGAAGGACAATGCCAACATTTGGAGCCCCCTGTAGAGTGACACTTCCTCCGCGTCTAGCCCAGGTTCCTCTTTGTGTTTGAATGTAATGGCACATGTATGTGTGCTGTGGGCATGTGGGCTTGGGTCACACAGAACCTTTGCCCTTGGAGGAAGCCCTGGTCAAAAGTCCCATGGCCTCAGAGCATAAAAAGTGGGCTTTCACTGCACAGCGGCCACACAGAGAGAACAGACTTCTCACCCTCTGCTTCCTCTCCTATAAGTCATTTTCTAACTACCTGCCAGAGAAATCACCATAGGAAAGCTGGTGCCTGGGCGGGACCCTGCTGACGTGGGCTGGCTCTCCATGCCCAGAGGCCAGGCCTGCTGGGTGATCCACTCCACACGGGTTTCTTGGAAGAAGAGGAGAAGAGGAAGGGCAGAGAACAGAAGCTGTAAGTTCTACACTGGCCCCTCCTGAGGTGGAAGGTGATGATGGAAGGGCAGAAACTGGGAGCCAGAGGACCTGGGTCCTTGTGGGACTCAGTGTCCCCATAAGACACTACATAGGGACCCTTCTGCCATTAGGGCCTCTCCGTCATAAGTGCATTTTGTAACTGAAATAGAACATTAAACTCCTCTCTCTCTCTCTCTGTCTCTCTCTGTCTCTCTCTGTCTCTCTCTCTCTCTCTCTGTCTCTCTCTCTCTGTTTCCCTTCTCTCTTTGCCTCCTCTCTCTATCTCTCTGTATGTCTGTCTGACTTTCTGTCTTGCTCTATCTCTGTCTCTCTGTGTCTCTGTCTTTATGTCTTTCCCCCCCACCATGTCTGACTTCATATTTAACTCCACATGACCTTTTTGTTCCTTATTAATCAGGTGAAGTGTGTGTGTTGGGGTTGGTCAGTTGGTTGTTGATTGGTTTTTTGAGACTGGGATTCTGTGTGTAGCCTTGGCTATCCCGCAACTTGCTCTATACACCAGACTGGCCTCAAACTCAGAGATCTGTTTGCCTCTGCTGGGACTAAAGGTGCACACACCACCATTTGTTTCAAATCACTGTTTTTACTGATCAAGAACAGGCCTGTGTGCAGCAACCCCAGCTCACCTGCCCATTGTGTAATGTGCCTGGAACTATGCACAACCCGAAGTAATACCATTGTGACAAGAATAATCACTGTTTTTTCTTAAGATCTACAGAACTGAAAAACATACATGACCAGTGCTCAGGGTCACTTCTGCATACCTGGCCACTGACTTCACACATGGGAAGGCACCCAGCCACCCTGTCTCCAGTCAGGCAGTTTTAGCTGACTAAGCAGAGGAGGGATGAGGAGACTTTCTATTTTCTCACTTCCTGAGAATACCCAGGGGCTTAAAACTGCTACTCATAGAGCAAACAGTTCATCACAGAAAACTAATCAATGCCATTTCCTTTATTTATCTGAAAATATTAAATAGAAAATTCTGGAAATAGGCTGAGGATATATATATATATATATATACACATATATACACACAGATATATGTAAGTATGTGTGTGTACATATACATATGTATGTACATATATGTATGTGTGTAGCTATAGCTATAGATATAGATATAGAACTTATTGGTGAAGTCTTGCTTGACTAGCACGCCCAAAACCCTGCGATTGATCCATGTACACAGACTTGTTCACAATGTGAATTTTACAATTTTTATGCTGGAGCCACCAGTTTCAAAGAATCCAATCAAATGCCCTCTTCTGGCATCTGTGGGACTGCTTGCATGCAGTGCTCAGACAGGCACACAGGCAAAAACACTCATATAAAAAGTAAAAATAAATCTTTAACCTGCTGGGCATAGTGGCACAAAGTCAGTAGGGAGAGGAAGGTGGATCTGAGTTCAAGGCCATTCTGGTCTACTTAGCAAGTTTCTAGGATGGCCAGGACTATTGTAGAGGGCTTGTCTCAAAAACAAAACAGGAAGCAGAGAAGGAGCATGTCTGATCTACACAGTGAGTTCCAGGACACAAGCCCTATCACATAAAAGCCAAAATGAATAAAGTATACTATGCTGGTGACTTTTCTCATTGCTATGACAGTTAAACCACATAAGGGACAGTTTATTTGGGTCACTGGTGTAAGAGGAGACAGTCCAGGCATGTAGGTATGCTGGCTGTTGCATCTCTGGGGTGGCCTGTGCCTTATTCTGACTGAATTCTTTGGCCCTGAGATGAAGCTGTAGACTGAGAACTTGTTTTCCACAGCCTGAAGCTTGGTGTCACATTGAATCCCAGCCTGGAGAGATGGCATAGAGGCACTACTAGTCTGAAAGTTGAAATGTCCCAGGTTCACCAGGTAGAATGTGTGTCTCCTCCCAAGAACCAGGAATGGGGGACAGGGAGGGTCCCGGAAGTCAGGCGGCTTGGAGCCAGTTCTTGCTCTGGCAGGAACCATGCCCTCACACAGAAACCCTGCTAGGCACTTATGGGCCAGTGTGAGAGGGAGCACAGTAGGTGCTCAGGTTGTGGCACCATTTGCCCTTCTGTTGCCTTCCACCTGCTCGGTATGGCAGAGCTGACCTCCATGCCAGGAAGACGTCCCTACCCTGCAGCTTACAGAAAAATTGAAAGCCTGGCCAGGGCTGGAGAGATGACTTGGCAATTAAGAGCATAGTCTGTAGACAAGGCTGGCCTCAAAGTGAGAGATCCTCCTGCCTCTGCCTCCGGAGTGCTGAAGTTTAATGGTGTGTACCTGCCTCCCTGCCTATTTTTGACTATATAAATTCTTAGGTTTAAGGAAATGAGCATTGCAAAGATTACCGTTTGCCTGATGGAATGACCCACAGTGGGCTGGGCCCTCCCACATCAATCACTAATTAAGGAAATGCCCTGCAGGCTTGCCTACAACCTGATCCCTTGGAGGCATTTTCTCCATGGAGGTTCCCTCCTCTCAGATGACTGTACCTTGTGTCAAGCTGACATAAACTAGCCAGGACATGGGCGAATGTGGTTGCAGTCACATGTGTTCCTGGCCTCAGTCATCCTCAGAGCCTTCTGTATTCCATCCACTGCCTGGGCTGCAGGATTTCAGCTTCTCCTCCATCTCTCTGTAAGGGTGTCCTGAGCCTTTGCTGTCTCCTTATGGAACCCCAGAGTAGCCAAATGTCTTACTGGAAGTTGAAAATTGTGATGGAAAGTCCCCTGATCCATGGTAATGCACTGAAGCGTGTATTAAGAGCTACAGACATCTTGCTATACCCAGCAAGTTCCCAATTATTTGCAGCAGACACTGGTTAAGAACCTGGTTGCACTCCTGCTCCATCTCTTGTTAATTTTTTACGGTGGTATTATAAGATTTTCAACCACTGTGAATGTGCAAATATGTCTTCATCCAACAACTGCAGTAGGCAAACATGGTGGCCCTTTCTAAAAGATACTATGTCCCAAAGTCTGGAACTTGTATTTCCTTAATTGACAAAGGATGAATTGACAAAGGATTAATATGATAAAATATGTGGCTCGGTGGGACTGCACACGTGGTTCATCAATTAAGAGCACATACCACTTCTATGGAAGACTCAGGTTCTGTTCCCAGAATCTCCTGGAACAGCTCACAACTGCCTGCAACTCTAGCACCAGGAAGATCTGACACCTCAACCTTTTTTGGGTACCTGCACGCAAGTTCACAAACACATACACTCATTCACATAATAAAAAAATCAAAAATTTATGACTGGGTTATAAATCTCAACTGAGGATCTTATCTGAATTTAACCAGATGTATACATCTACAGGTGAGGTAAAAAGAAAGATATCCCAGCCAGCTGATGGTGGCTGTGTTCTCCTTTAATCCCAGCACTCAGGAGGCAGAAGCAAGCAGAACTCTGAGTTCGAGGTCAGCCTGGCCTACAGTTGTGAGTTCCGGTACAGCCAGGGCTACACAGAGTAACTGTGTCTCAAAACAAAACAAAAGTCATTTCAGCATGATGGCACACACATTTAATCCCAGCACTCAGCAGCAGGCAGAGACAGGTAGATTCCTGTGAGTTCAAGTCAGCCTTGTCTATACAGTGAGCCTAGGTCACTAGAGTTACATAGTAACATACAACACAGCAGAGAAGGATGTATACTGGGATGAGAACATGCCTGGGGGCAGGGACGGAGAATGGCATGATGCTTCTCAAGTGCAGGACATAAGCTCTACCCTGTGGATGCACAGAAGGTAATTTTAGAATCAAAATACATTCCAATTTCTGATTAGTAATATAATCAGCATGAATAAAATCAGCATGACCCTTTTATTCTTTAGCATAAGCTAGCGGACTTCATGTGCAGTACACCTAAAAGTGGCTATCTGCATGAGTGCACAGGCATGTGTATGGGCATCGACCAGCGGTAAACATCAGGTGTCTGCTTTGATTCCCCCCCCTTCCTACTAGAAAGCTAAGAACACAAGCACATACTCTCAGAGGCTATACCAGCACGGAGAGATGGGGCCTGCTGATCTAATTCAGTTCTCAAGGTAGACATAAATGTGAAAATCAGATTCCCTACACCAGTGATTTGGAACAACCGAATGGGCTTCACCTAAGCAATTGAACCTGTAGAAAATTAGTGTGTTACTCGGTATTTTCTAGAAAGTTGTGACAAGTATAACATCAATCAGGGTTGCCCAAGATCATGGACTTTTGGTCTCCATAGTGCTAGGAAGAGGTTGTTGAGCTCATCTACCCAATGAAAGACACTGTGGAGTGAGTTTAGGTGTGAGCACTCTCAGCTGAGTGTATCTGGCTCCAGTGAGTGGGGGCAGGGCCAGGCTGAGAGTCTACACACCTGCAGCTTGCTCCAATCAAAGCCTGATGAGCTGTGGGTGGCAATCCTGCTGACCCTTTGGCCAAGCCTTTAAAATATGAGGAAGCTGGGGAGGAGAAAGAAGAGTCAGTGTGGACTTAGGCCACAGAAGATGGAGATCCATTTTCCCAGTGAGCCAATGATGGAAATCTTCTCCTATCTGGATGCCTTCACTTTGCTACAGGTTGCCCAAGTGAACAAGGTAAAAGCTCTTGGACTGAAGTCCTCCATTGTAGGTGCATCCTACATAAGGCACCATTTGGCCTTTCCTGCTCAACATGCAGTCTCGACTACCCCAGCATCACACTCACACAGCCTGCCTGGCTGCCTTCCCTCCTGAAACTTACCTTATTCAGAACTGTCTACGCAGCTCTGACACAGTAGTGGCTTGGGTACTCAGCTGCTTCTCTTGATCAACAGGGGAGCTGGCCTACACAATAGCAAATATCCCTAGGGCTCCTGAGTTAGCATTATCCACTCTGAAGACCTCAAATCCGGTTCAACGAGGCAGGAGTGGTGGCTCACGCCTGTCATTGAAGCACTTGTGAGGTGGAAGCATGATGACCAGGAGTGTGGGTCAGACTCAATCACATGAACTTAAACCCAGCCCAGGCTACTAGACACCCTATCTCAGAACAGTAACAGCGATAAGAAAATTCTGCTAAAGGAAAAGACCCAGCTGCCCTGTGGAGATGTGCTGCTGACACGTGGCATCCTTGAGACTCCATGTCAGACCTTCGGAGGCTGGCCCTCCTTCCTCTGAGCCCTCACAAGGTGATTTGTTTTTGTTTTGTTTTGTTTTATTTATTTTTGGTTTTTTGAGACAGGGTTTCTCTGTGTAGTCCTGGCTGTCCTGGAACTCACTCTGTAGACCAGACTGGCCTCGAACTTAGAAATCGGCCTGCCTCTGCCTCCCAAGTGCTGGGATTACAGGCGTGCGCCACCACGCCCGTCACAAGGTGATTTGTGTTTGCTGGGCTAGGTCTCTCCAGGCTGGCTGGGCCTGGAGAGCTAGGGCTGTATTTGATTAACCTGTGTAGGCCCAGCAGAAAACTAATTGAGAGCAGGAGAGGGAAGTGGTTGTTGGTTTAAGGATTCTGTTCTCTCCCATAGAGCTGGAATGCAGTTGCAAGCTGTGATGTCGTGTGGAGGTAAGGAGAGGGGCAGGGTGGGATGGGAAGAGGGGATGAAATGGGGCAGGAGTGGAAGAAGAGGCCTTTTGATTCTGGACCTGGACCTCTGCTGCAGGAGGATGGTTAGTGAATAAGAGTTGTGCACTGTAACCTTGGCTCTAAGGTGGGGTGACTGGAGTCAGCCTGATGGGATTGCAACTGTGCATTGCAGGAAGTTCTGTCGGAAGAGATGGCTCTTCTGTGACAAGGTCAACCTACAGTTCCTGGACACGGCAACATGGAAGCAGTTCTACATTTACCAAACATGGCAAGAACATGCCAAGTCCCAGGCAAAGCCAGAAGATTTTACTTACAACGAAATGCCTGTGGATTTTGGTATGGGCTGGGGTACCCTAGAAGAGATGTCCACTTGGTTTTTCCAATTCTGTACAGTCCTACATTCTCATTTAATAAGAGGAGGGGAATTGTAGCTTAACAGGATGGGGCTGCTGTGCTAGCCTAGCCATGGACCCAATCTGTGATCTGCTGAGTGGAGCTCAACACTGTAAACCTGCCCTGTCCCTCCCTTTCCCTGAAGGGTCGAATCCTTCCCAGAGTATAGAGAGAATGTAGTGGGGAGATTAATACCTAGGCTTTAATATATATCCTTCTCAAAAAACTTCTTCAGAACAGTATTCTGATGGAGAGATATTATTAATTTTTTTACATTTATTTTTTTAGTGTTTGTATGTGTATGTGATGTGTGTAAATGACACAGTATGTGTGTGTCAGAACACAACTTTGTGGAATCCATTCTCCTGAAGGGAAGAATCATAGCTTTTCTGTTTGTTTTGCGATAAGGCCTCACTATATAGCTGTGGCTAGCCTGGAACTTGATCTGTAGACTAGGCTGGCCTCAAACTCAAGATCTGCCCCTTGCCTTCGCTGAGACTGGAACATCTCTACACCTTGCTTTTTCTTCTTTTGATTCTTTTTCACTTTCCTCTTTCTTCCTTCCTTCCTTTCTTCTTTCTTCCTTCCTTCCTTTCTTTCTTAAGACAGGATCCCATGTGCCACAGGCTGACCTCAAACCCTTCATGGAACAAACACCAATGACCTTGAACTTCAGATCCTTGTTCCCCTAAATGAGTACCGGGTTACAGTCCATAGGCCTCTAGGAACAGAACCGAACACCCTGCCCACTGAGTTACAGCCCCAGCACCCAGCACCCATTTTGAATCTATAGAAACAGATTAAAGAGTCAATGTCTCTGAACAAATGACCAACCTGCAGCTGCTTGGCTGCCTCTCACTTCATCCTTTCCTCAGCTTTAATCCAAGCCTTCCACATGGCTGAGGGAGAGGAAACATCCCTCCTTCAGTTTGAGTCACACCCCAACTGACTTGTGTCCACATATTGTTGTTGTTTTTTCAGGAGTCAGGTCATATCCATGTTATATCTCAGGGTGTGGCTTAACAAGAAAGGGACAAGGCAAGTCGCTTGTCTGTATGGTGACTTCCGTGAACATGATTTCCACCTGGGATATTCATGAGGTGAGTCTGGCTGAGTAGCAAAAGTTACCTGGATGTGAATTCTGATTTCATTTTTTTGTTGGTGATGAGGATGATACAAGATCCCTTGTACAGAGATGGCTGTCCTAGAAGTCCATGGATTGATCCACCTACCTGGATTTCCCATGGGCTCAGATCAAAGGTTTGCACCACCAGAACTGATTTTTCCCTCTTGTTCTGTTTTCCCCCAGATTTAATAATTTTATATTTATGAGTGTTTTCTGTACACGTATGTATGTGTAATACATGTGTATCTGATGCCTGTGGAGGTCACAAGAGGGTGTCAGGTCCCTTAAAAACTGTAGTTGCAGATGAATGTAAGCTGTGGGTCCTGGGGCTGTGGGCCCTGAACTCAGGTCCCCTGCTAAACCATCTCTGCAGGCCTGTCAGTGTTTCAAAGTTTCCATCATAGAGATTGTTCTCATACAAGGTCAGATTTACTCCTAGGTATTCTTTTTTAAGATGTATTTTTTTTTTTTTACTTTATATATGTGTGTGACTGTGTTAGTTTATGGTTGGTGGCGGCTGGCAGAGGCCAGAGGCTGTGGTATTGTGTACGCTTTGGGAACCCAACTAGGGTCCTCTGCAAGAGCACTAATTGCTATGAGCTGATGAACCATCAATCCGGCCCCTTACTCCAGGGATTGTTTATTTGTTGGTTGGTTGGTTTGTTTTTGGTTTGAAAAAGGGTTTCATTGTGTAAGAGCATTGGAGCAAACTTGCTGTGTAGACCAGGCTAGTCTGGAAGTCTGAGATCTGCCAAGTTCTGCCTGCTGGGATCATAAGCCTGTACCCTGTCCACCAGGCCCCTTCAAGATTGTGTTCCAGGGTACTGTGAATGAGACCGATCCCTGATCCTTCTACACTGTTTATTGCCTTATAGGTAGAGCATTCACGTTTTTCATGTTAACTATAGATAAGCATGATGGACAAAAGGTATGACATCATGCCAACACCAGTGTCAGGGCAGCCGGGGAAAGGTGAAGTAAGGTTTCTTGACAGTCATTGGAGAAGCTGTAAGTGGCAGTTGTGAGTTACTGGGGGTACATATAGCCAGCAGTCTTTAATGTGGCCAGGTTGTGTGACATGAAGGAGTTGGGAGGCTGAGATCAAGGTCTGAAGCAGAAGAAAAAATGACAGGTTAGTATCATTTATGAGATGGATGTCAAGAATGTAATGACCTTGGACGAGTATAAGAATGTTCTATGGTGGGTAGGAGTGGCCTAGGCCCCTAAGGGCCACAGCTCTAGCTGCGTTGTCATCTCAGTTGTTTCCTTGGAGACAATAGAGTCCTCCATCTGGTGGGACCTCCGTGGACAATGCCATCTCAACTTGGGCAGAGGAAGTCTGGCCATCTGGTCCAGAAGATGAGAAGCTTTTTCCTAGGGGAGAGGACCATGGGAGAAATGACTCACTTGTCTTATGCAATATGAGACATTTAACTCCCTGGTATCCTCTGTTTGTCCACAGTTTTGTCCAAGCCCTGGAAGCAGACAAGGCAATGGAACAGGGACTCTCAGTGGTTTTCACACTGCAATCTAGGCAGTCGTGTCACTGTGTCCATATCACTCAGGTATAGGGGGTGGGGGGTTCACTATAAGGATTTGCGACTGTCTATTATAGTAAACTAAAACACTTAACATTACATTTATCAGATTTCTGACAAAATTGAAAGCCACTCTCTATTAAGTGTATCTGATTTAGACAATCTGTGTTTATTTGTTCTAGAATGTATCTAGTAAATAGAGAGTACACTGCAACATTATGATAGTGGCAAAAACAAGGCTAAAGATACCTTTTGGGAGATGGGAACTGGTTTCAGAATTCCCTGAGGAATAATGGCTGTTATTTATCTGTCAGAAATCCCATCATCCAGCTTGATCTCATTTCTGGATATTTGGAGAGTCTTGAGATCTAACGTTTATCACATAATTTAGGTTGACTACAAGTTTGTGTGTGTGTGTGTGTGTGTGTGTGTGTGTGTGCGTGCGCGCGCGCGCTTCCTTTGCAGTGTTAAAAGGCCAAGGCCAAGGCCAAAAAGTAACGTGGAGGAAAGGACTCCCAGGTTACAGTCCACCAGAGGAGGCTGAGGCAGAAGCTGTAGCAGGGGCCATGGAGGGTTGGTCACTCCGGCTCGCTCTCCATGGCTTACTCAGTTAGCTTCCTCATACCACCAAGGACCACCAGCCTGGCAGTAGCACAGGCTACAGTGGGCTGAGTCCTCCCACACTGATGATGAATTAGGGCAATCCTCTGCAGATGTGCTTAGAGGCCATCAGCTGGCATGGGTGTGGGGGATGCACTCCCACACTTCATTACCTTTCCACTACTTGTCTGTGCACTAGGAGAATGGCACCCACTCCTTGACTGGGCACACAGTGGAGCTGTGCTCTCTTGGGGGGTTAAGCCATGGACACAGTTGTCCTCCACATGATTCTTTCTCTGATAATATATACCAGGATTTGGGGTACCTCACCCCAGGTGTGGAACAGAACAGGGTGTGGCTTGCACTGAGCACAGTACTCCTGGGCCCTTCCTGGGCTGTGTGTCTTAGGGGAGGAAACAGGGTAGGGCTGTGGCAGCATTGCATGACCTGGCAGCAGCACACCTGTGGGTAGAGTCTCTGTTCTCGATGGGTTTGTGAGTGCTAGGGGCCCATGTGATGCCCTGAGAGAGGGAGAGGGGGGACCCTATTACCCACAGGAAAGAAGGCAGTGCTGGCCATGCCTGTGGTCCTTGAAATCATTACTCATGGCTTGTCTCAGCGTGATGACACCAGATTCTCACTGTGCAGTCCCTGCCAGTTTATGCAAGAGTTTTTTCTCTTGTGTACCCTGACTTGTGAGATGGCCACATGCTGCACCACAATAGGAAAGAATCAGGGGAATGCTGGATACCTCAATGTTTGTTTCTTGATTAACCTCTGTTCTCTCAACTATTATTTTAAAAGGTAAAAGAACTTAATGGAGTAGACATTTAATCCATGCTTGAGGTTGGGTGGTCCTGTTTGTCTGGGGAAGGTCTTCCCCTGTAGTCCTACCTGGCCTGGACCTATGTAGACCTCCCCGCTTGCACTGTCAGTAAAAGGTGAAATGGCTCTGAGCACTGGGCTGCTGATGGTTCTTCATCCATGTTTGTGGGAGGTGGTTCTCCCCTTCCATGTGGTCCCTGGGGATTGAACTCCTGTCATGAAGTTCCGGGAGGGCATGTGCCCTTCACTGCTGAGCCATCTTGGCAGCCATGTTCTTCTTTCTGGTCTGTACAGTGAGTGTGTGCTTGCCTTTGAGCATAATGTGTGTGTCCTGTTTTCCTCTCCACCCCGACCCAAATAATCTAGATGGTTGATTTTCTTCTTTGTGTTTCTTTTAATTTTAATATAAATAGGTACTCTGCCTGCATGTATGTCCATGTGAGGGTGTCAGATCCCCCAGAACTGCAATTACAAACAGTTGTGAGCTGCCATGTGTGTGCTGGGAATAGAACCCCTGCCCTTAGGTTAAGGATAACTGGTGGTCTGCTGTGCCATCTCTCCAGCCCTGTGTTTCTTTTTCTTTTTTCAGATACTCTTGAAATGTAGTTCCAGCTGTCCTGTAGCATGACATTGTAGACCAGACTGGCCTGAAGCTGCTAGTGACCTTCTTGCCTCTGCCTCCCTGGGCTGGGATTCTAGGCATGTGCTGCCATGTCCAGTGAGGAGTGCTTAGAGCTTTCACAATCTTTCCTTGTAAGGAAGACATCAGGGTTTCCTGTCTGGAGGAGGCTTCAGAATAAAGCTGGTGGGGGAAAGCAGTCACACTAGAGGTGCTCAGACATGATGATGCTCTTGTTCCCCAGGGTGTTATGACCTGGGTAAGCCCAGAACATCCCGCTGTTATCAAGTGTTTGACCACCCTCCCTGAGATGCACATCGCGGTCACTGTGGATGTGGAATCAACTATCAAACTGTGGGACTGTAAGAGCAGGGAACCTCTGGCGGCAAACAACCTGTTGTCTCGATGTCAATTACTGAAAGCTGCCAATACCAAGGATGGCCCAATTGTCTTGGTAAGTGACCCCCAAATTGGAGCAGTCACACAGACCAAACACCTGCAAATTTGAGTTCTTACTGAAGTAAAATCTCAACTTGCCTTCTTGGAGTCTCTGCAGACCCTTAGAGTCAATCACAGTAAATCATAATCATGGCCGTCCTTTAGCCTTTGACCGATTCCATGTGCATTTCCTTAAGCCATCCTCTTAAAAATATCATTTAAAAATTCTTTCCTGAATCTGGGGACAGATGGCTCAGTGGGTAGCAGTCTTGATTGTGCAAGCATGAAGACCTGAGTTCCAACCCCTGACACTCACATATAAAGTGTGATGTGGGTAAATGTGCCCCAGTGCTGTTGGGGATGGGAACACAAGGGTCACTGGGACTAGACGGCTGCTGGCCAAGCCAGCCTAGCTCCAAATTCAATAAGAGACTCTCTCAGGGAATCAGAAGAGCGTTCTGACAGGATACCTGGCATCTTTCCCTGGTTTCCATGTATGCCCAGGTATGCAATCTACATACACAAATATAAAAATTCATATAACACACCCACACACGTACAATTTTTCTATGTGATTTTACATCTTGACCAAAAGCTTGTAGTACCCAAGATACAATTCACAGACCACATGAAGCTCAAGAAGGAATACCATATTGTGGATACTTTGGTCCTTTTTAGAAGGGGGATCAAAATACCCATGGCTCACAGCCAACCAATGGACAGAGCATAAAGTCCCCAATGGAAGAGCCAGAGAAAGGATCCAAGGAGCTGAAGAGATTTGCAGCCCCATAGGAGAAACAACAATATATACCAAACCATACCGCCAGAGCTCCCAGGGACTAAACCACTAGCCAAAGAGTACACATGGAGGGACCCATGGCTCCCACTACATATATAGCAGAGGATGGCCTTTTCAGATATCAACGAGAAGTGAGGCCATTGGTCCTGTGAATGCTTGATGCCCCAGAATAGGGGAATGCCAGGTCAGGAAAGTGGTGGTGGGGTAGGGTTGGTCAGCAGGGGGAGAGGGAGATGGGATATGGGGTTTTCAGAGGGGAAAAGTCAAAATGGGTTAACATCTGAAATGTAAATAAAGTAAATATCTAATAAAAGAACAAAAGGAGACAAAAAAAAAAAAAAAAAAAAAAGAAAACCCATGTACTGGAAAAGTTAAAAAAAAAAACCTGAAGAGTGACATTGTAGTTTAGATTTCAATTATGAGGCATGGAAAGAGCGCCCAGCTCCTCTACAGAGGGGAGCCTGGACCCATGGCTTCCTTCTTTAATCTTAAAAGCTCAGAGAGGTGGGAAACAGGGAGGTGGGCTGAGATGTTATGGGGAATGGAAAATTATAATTTATGGTGTGTTCTTCTTAAAAAATAAATGCAAACAAATAAAATCAATTAAAAATAAAGATGATCAAAGCATTGGGGACTATTTGTGGGGAAAAAAGATATGCTACCATGTCCTACAAATGTTTCTTAAAAAATTCTGCACGGTATGGTGATGCATGGCACAGAGGCAGGTGAATCTCTTCTCTTGAGTCTGAGGCCAGCCTGGTCTACAAAGTGAGTTCCGGAATAGTCAGGGATACACAGAGAAATCATGTCTGAAAAAGCCCAAAAGTCAAAAAATTATTTTGTGTGTGAATATTTTGCCTGCATGTGTATCAACTCTGCCTGTCTCTGACTCTCTGTCTGGTGTGTCTCTGTCTCTCTCTGTCTCTTTCTGTTTCTCTCTGTCTCTCTGTCTCTCTCCCCCTCCCCCTCCCCCCTCTCTCCAGAGTTACCAACAGTCATCCTCCCCAGGTCTAGAGAGTCTTATTCCATGGGATCAGCCCAGACACTCTGTGAGGCAGGCTGGTCAGAGCTTCGGATCTCATTACATGACTTAAAGATAAAGTCACAGTGGTGTGTCTCAGAGCAGGTAACACTGCTTTCTCCATGCTTAACCTTTTCCCACTGACCAGGTACCGATGCTCTAATTTCAGGCAGGAGATACCTCGGGTAACCTCTACATCTTTAGGATTCCTGATTTACACCTCATTTCCCGAATCAATGTATTCCCATACGGTACTGATGAACTCTACTGCTTTCCTCAGAAATGGGTCTTTCTGATTAAGAAACACCCACAAATCTTGCCAAAGGTACGTCTGTTCTAGCAACTCCAAGGTGAAGGTGGGAGACAGTGGGAAGGTCTAGCCCTCAGGGAGGTCCAGGCAGACCACTCCCCCTCTCCTAAGCCCTATCATAAGGAAAGCCACCCTACAGTCCTCAGCAAAGAATAATGAGCTTGGAAGCAGTGACATGACCAGTTACAATGGCAAATGTCTATTAGTGAAGTGTCCTTGACATGTGGCTAAGCCAAAGGCTGAAGGCAGAAACCTTAGTTGTCCCCCAAACTAAAAGCATTTTTTTTTAATCACCGGTTCACACACTGAGCTGTGTCTGATGAATTTCACATAAGTGCTACCATACCCAGTGCTTTATATACTGCCTTCTCTCAACTGCCGGCTCTCAGGTGCATGGTTGTTAGGTACCGTGAGAGAGATGGTCTACTCAGAGGCCAAGTACTACTCAGGGCCCAAGCATATTTATTTGGTTTTATACATCCATATACCTTCAAAACAGCCTGGGTTTCAGTGTGACAATCTCAATAACTCATTTAAAAAATAAGTATAGAACAGCCCTGGAGTAGTCCTCTGCAGAGTGAAAATGTACTTAACCAAGCTCTGCCTGATGTGTCCATTGCAGTATGATTACAAGGCGCCCTTTGACCTGGGTCAGAGACTCTATTCTGTTTTTGAATATGATGGGAGGGGCAGGAAGACCTAGTTATTCTGACCGTAAGATGGAGCATTGGGTGCTCTGCCCTGTCCTGGGTGAGGAACAGATGCGGCCACTCCTGGCTTTCTTTCGAAGCCCCTTGTCTGGAGTGCGCATGCGCCATGCTAAAGAGCTGTTACTCTTCATGGATTCCACTGGGCGATCCTCTCTGCAGGTGTTTTACATGGGCAGCTTACTGAGGACATCAGAATTCTCTGTCCCTGTGTCTACCAATCTCAAATTCATTTTGCAAGAGAGCCTTCTGGACCCCCAGAAGGAAAGACAGGATAACCCTGATGTCAGAAGTGTCCCCCCAATAAACACAAAATTTGTCACATTTGATATGAAGCTGGAAAAGATCGGGGGGAACACAATTGTTAAAGGTAAATCTTAGAAAATTCTCAAGCCACATATGATGGCACATGCCCCAAGTCAGGAGACTGAGTCAGGAGAGCTTCATAGTGGTGCTGTCTCACAAACAAAAAGGAAATCCCGATTTCTCCTGTCTCCCGCAAGTGCTCATAGTAAGCTATAAATGCTTATCATTGTTTTGTATTTTCAGGCTTTGAAGACAAGGTTTCTCTGTATAGCCATGGCTAACCTGGAACTTGCCCTGTAGACCAGCAGGCCTTGACTTTGGAGTTCCCCTGGCCTGTGTTGGAATGCCACATGATGCTGCTGCACATGATGTTTCTGTAAAGGGAGCAGGAGGCTCCTTGGCCAGATGTGAACTCAGGCCTGTTTGGTGGTCACTGCACCAGCGAACTATGGTTCTCTAGGGCAGACATGTTTCCATTTCTGTCTTGTAGTAGGGACTGGGCTCTACTGTCCTTTCCCAGTACAGCCGTCTTTCCAATGTTGGAGCTATTGACTGTCCACACCATCCCTGAGTCATAGTCTGCCTTTCCGTGGCTAAGGACATGGTCTTGTTAGACTAGTGGACAGTGTGCTTTGTCTCTATGAGACTAGCATGCCATGGAAGTAGGGATTTGCTTTGCACTGAGCATTAAGGATTTTGCTCTTGCTGAAATGATTGAAAAAACTGCCTCTGTATTTTGTGTGTGTTTGGAACAGGACATTTAATTGCAAGATTCTCATTGAAAGATTGCAAGGAGAGGCCGGAATGGATGGGAGTCAGTGATAAGGACGTGATTGTTCAACTGTGTTCTCTCTCCTGTTCTTCAGCATGAATGGTCTTGTCTGCAGACATGTCCGTACTGTCCAGAAGAGATCTTGATGCTAAGTGTGGTATGTTTGGAATGTTTCCCCTCCAATGGTGTTTTTTAAACAATAGATTTACATTTTTAAAAAAAATTTCATAGTGTTGGGGTGTGTGCATGTGCACTTGTACATGGGAGAGCACTTGCAGAGGCCAGAGGCTGACTCCCTGGCCTTAGTTTCTCTCTTTCCACCTTCACATGGGCTCAGAGCACCAGGCTTGCTCAGCAGGTGCCTCTGCCTGATGAGCCATCTCCTAGGCCCTCTCCCTGTCATTTGATCTGACATTGACTCCAGCCTGCTCACATATGGGTGTTCATTGAAGGACCCTGTTCATGTTATCGTCACCCGTAAGGATGGTTCTTTGGATGTGTATGCGTGGGAGGAGAGAAGCCCAAGGCTCAGGAGGTGTTATTGGCTGCCAAACAAGAAATTGCTACAACAACAAAGGTAAGTTCTGCTTCTTGAGTTAAACTGGACATTAATTTTCAGACATTTCTGGGCTGAAGAGATGGCCCAGGAGTTAGGAGCACTGGTTGCTCTTCCAGAGGACTTGGGTTCAATCCTCAGCATCTACATTGAGACTCACAACTGTCTGTGACTCCAGTTCCAGGGTTTCCGACTGACTCCTTCACACCAATACATTTAAAGGAAAAGTAAATATATTAAAAAGTTCTAATTAAAAATGCATTTTCAAAAGAGAAATGAACTTTCTACGAAAAGACATGACTAAATGTGTGATCTCCAGCATCACACAGAACAGACACCGTGCTGTGTCAGTGTAATATTTACAAAGCAGGGACAGGAGGGTCCAGAAGTTCAAGGTCACCGTCTGCTGTGTAGGAAGTTTGGCAGCTAATTGGGTTCATTGCAAAATCATCACAAACAAAGAAATTAGGAACTGGCGAAGCATAGCACAGGCCTTCATTCCAGGTCTCGGGAGGCAGAGTCAAGTAGCTATCTTGTGATTTCTAGGCCAGCCTGGCCTACATAGTGAGTCCCAGCACAGCCACGGCTATAGAGAGAGATTGTGTAGTAGGAATGAAGGGAGGGAGGGAAAAGAAAGAATTGCTAAATCTTCGGATCTCAGCACATACAGTTAAATTAACTGTCTCAGGCCCACAGTAGAAGCTGAGGGACTGAGTTCTCATAGCTTGTCTTAGTGTCAGGATGGGCTCCCCTGAGTGTGGCCCCCACTTGGTTGCTTCACCAGTGAGCTGTCATTATCTCCATTTGGCTAATTGTCCTTGGAGTTTTACTTGCCTTCATCCCAGTTTGTTCAGTGATCATGGTGTGGTGGTCCAGGCCCAAACCCTGCACCCAGGCTGCTGAAGCAAATGTTGATATTTACCAAGACACCATGACCCTGTCTTCAAATGAAAAAAAAAAAAAAAAGAAAAAAAAGAAAAAGAAAAAGAAAGGAAAGGAAAGAAAGAAAAGAAAAGAAAAAAAAAGAGAGCCCCCCCAAAGGATTTTTCTCTGTAGCCTCAGCAGTCTTAGAATCCGGGTGGCCTTGAAGTCCACCTTGAGATGCACCTGTCTCTGCCTCCAGAGTGCTGGGACTAAAGCTGTTTGCCCAGAGTCCATTTTCTTTTTCTTTTTTCTTTTTTTAATTTTTATTTTCTATATTCAATGTTTACATTCCAAAGGCTTTCCCCTTTCCCAGTCCCCCCCCTATGTCCCATAGTTCCTCTACCCCCCAACTATTCCCCAATCATTCCCCCTCCCCCCACAGTTTCTCTACAAAACTGGATCCAATCTTTCCAGGGTACTCTCCTTTCTTCTTGGGAATCATTTGACTTGCTAATTGTGCCTTGAGTATTTAGGGCTTCTGGGCTCATTAATATCCACTTATCAGTGATTGCATTTCATGTGTATTCTTTTATGATTGGGTTAGCTCACTCAGGATGATATTTTCCAGGTCTAACCATTTACCTACAAATTGCATGAATTCATTATTTTTAATTGCTGAGTAGTATTCCATTGTATAAATATACCACATTTTCTGTATCCATTCCTCCTTTGAGGGATATTTGGGCTCCTTCCAATTCCTGGCTATTATAAACAAGGCTGCTATAAACATAGTGGAGCATGTGTCTTTATTGTATGCAGGGGAATCCTCTGGGTATATGCCCAGGAGTGGTATGCCAGGGTCCTCTGGAAGGAACATGCCCAATTTTCTGAGGAACCGCCACACTGATTTCCAGAGCGGTTTTACCATTTTGCAATCCCAAACAGTGGAGGAGTGTTCCTCTTTCTCCACATCCTCGCCAGCATTCGTAGTCTCTTGAGTTTTTAATCTTAGCCATTCTGACTGGTGTGAGGTGGAATCTCAGGGTTGTTTTGATTTGCATTTCTCTGATGACTAATGATGTTGAACATCTCTTAAGGTGTTTCTCAGCCATCCGAATTTCTTCTGGTGAAAATTCTTTGTTTAGCTCTGTACACCATTTTTTGATAGGGTTATTTGGTTCTTTGGGGTCTAACTTCTTGAGTTCTTTGTATATATTGGATATTAGCCCTCTGTCGGATGTGGGGTTGGTGAAGATCTTTTCCCACTTTGTTGGTTGTCGTTTTGTCCTTCTGACAGTGTCCTTTGCCTTGCAGAAACTTTGTAATTTTATGAGGTCCCATTTGTCAATTCTTGATCTTAGTGCATAAGCTATTGGTGTTCTGTTCAGGAACTTTCCCCCTGTGCCTATGTCCTCCAGGGTCTTCCCAAGTTTCTTTCCTAATAGTTTCAGTGTGTCTGGTTTTATGTGGAGGTCCTTGATCCACTTGGAGTTGATCTTAGTGCAAGGAGATAAGAGTGGGTCAATTCGCATTCTTCTGCATGTTGACCTCCAGTTGAACCAGCACCATTTGTTGAAAAGACTATCTTTTTTCCACTGGATGGTTGTGGCTCCTTTTATCAAAGATCAAGTGACCATAAGTCTGTGGGTTAATTTCTGGGTCTTCAATCCTATTCCATTGATCCACTTGCCTGTTGCTGTACTAATACCATGCAGTTTTTAACACAATTGCTCTGTAGTACTGTTTTATGGTCAGGGATATTGATTCCCCCAAAAGTCCTTTTATTGTTGAGAATAGTTTTAGCTATCCTGGGTTTTTTGTTGCTCCAGATGAATTTGAGAATTGCTCTTTCTAGATCTATAAAGAATTGAGTTGGGATTTTGATGGGGATCGCATTGAATCTGTATATTGCTTTTGGTAAGATGGCCATTTTTACTATATTGATCCTGCCAATCCAGGAGCAAGAAATATTTTTACATCTTCTGAGGTCTTCTTCGATTTCTTTCTTCAAGGACTTGAAGTTCCTGTCGTACAGATCTTTCGCTTGTTTGGTTAGAGTTACGCCAAGGTACTTTATGTTGTTTGTGGCTATTGTGAAGGGTGTTATTTCCCTAACTTCTTTCTCAGCCTGCTTGTCCTTTGAGTAGAAGAAGGCTACTGATTTGCTTGAGTTAATTTTATAACCAGCCACTTTGCTGAAGTTGTTTATCAGCTGTAGAAGTTCTCTGGAGTTTTTTGGGTCACTTAAGTAAACTATCATATCATCTGCAAATAATGACAGTTTGACTTCTTCCTTTCCAATTTGTATCCCTTTGACTTCCTTATGTTGTCTAATTGCTCTCGCTAGAACTTCAAGTACTATTTTGAAAAGATATGGAGAGAGAGGGCAGCCTTGTCTAGTCCCTGATTTTAGTGGGATTGCTTCAAGTTTCTCTCCATTTATTTTGATGTTGGCTACTGGTTTGCTGTAGATTGCTTTTACTATGTTTAGGTATGGGCCTTGAATTCCTCTCTTTCCAAGACTTTTAGCATGAAAGGATGCTGAATTTTGTCGAATGCTTTTTCAGCATATAATGAGATGACCATGTGGTTTTTTTCTTTTAGTTTGTTTATGTAGTGGATTACATTGATGGATTTCCGTATGTTGACCCATCCCTGCATCCCTGGGATGAAGCCTACTTGATCATGGTGAATGATTGTTTTGATGTGCTCTTGGATTTGGTTGGTAAGAATTTTATTTAGTATTTTTGCATCAATATTCATAAGAGAAATTGGCCTGTAGTTCTCTTTGTTGGATCTTTTTGTGGTTTAGGTATCAGCGTGATTGTGGCTTCAAAGAATGAGTTGGGCAGTATCCCTTCTGTCTCTATTTTGTGGAATAGTTTGAAAAGTATTAGTGTTAAGTCGTCTTTGAAGGTCTGGTAGAATTCTGCTCTAAAACCATCTGGTCCCGTACTTTTCTTGGTTGGGAGGCTTTCTATAACCCCTTCTATTTCTTTAGGGGTTATGGGACTATTTAGCTGATCTATTTGATGCTGATTTAATTTTGGTATTTGGTGTCTGTCTAGGAAATTGTCCATTTCCTCTAGATTCTCCAGTTGTTTTGAGTATAGACCTTTGTAGTAGGATCTGATGATCTTTTGAATTTCCTCAGTTTCTGTTGTTATGTCTCCCTTTTCATTTCTAATTTTGTTAATTTGGATACTGTCTCTGTGTCCTTTGCTTAGTCTGGCTAGGGGTTTATCTATCTTGTTGATTTTCTCAAAGAACCAGCTCCTAGTCTTGTTGATTCTTTGTATGCTTACTTTGTTTCTATTTGATTGATTTCAGCCCTGGGTTTGATGATTTCTTGTCTTCTACTCCTCCTGGGTGAATTAACTTGTTTTTCTTCCAGGGCTTTAAGGTGTGCCATTAAGCTGCTAGTGTATGCTCTCTCCAGTTTCTTTTTGGATGCACTTAGAGCTATGAGTTTTCCTCTTAGCACTGCTTTCATTGTGTCCCATAGATTTGGGTAGGTTGTACCTTCATGTTCATTGTATTCTAAAAAGTCTTTGATTTCTTTTTTTATTTCTTCCTTGACCAAGGTGTCATTGAGTAGAGTATTGTTCAGTTTCCATGTGTATGTGGGCTTTCTGTTGTTTTTGTTGCTATTGAAGACCACTCTTACTCCATGGTGATCTGATGGGAGGCATGGGATTAGCTCAATCTTCTTGTATTTGTTGACATCTGTCTTGTGACCAATTATATGGTCTATTTTGGAGAAGGTACCATGTGGTGCTGAGAAAAAGGTATATTCTTTAGCTTTAGGATGAAATGTTCTATATATATCTGTTAAATCCAATTGGTCCAGAGTTTCAATTAGTTTCACTGTGTCCCTGTTTATTTTCTGCTTTCCTGATCGGTCCATTGAGGAGAGTGGAGTGTTGAAGTCACCCACAATTATTGTGTTAGGTGTAATGTGTGCTTTAAGCTTTAGTAAGGTTTCTTTTACGAATGAGGGTGCCCTTGCATTTGGAGCATAGATGTTCAGTATTGAGAGCTCTTCTTGGTGGATTTTCCCTTTGGCCAGCAAGAAGTGACCTTCTGAGTCTCTTTTGATGATTTTAGGTTGGAAGTCAATTTTATCTGATATTAGAATGGCTACTCCAGCTTGTTTCCTGAGACCATTTGCTTGTAAAATTGTCTTCCAGCCTTTTACTCTAAGGCAGTGTTTGTCTTTAACACTGAGATGTGTTTCCTGTATGCAGCAAAATGTAGGGTCCTGTTTCCGTATCCAGTCTGTTAATTATGTCTTTTTATTGGGGAATTGAGTCCATTGATGTTAAGAGATATTAAGGAATAGTAATTATTACCTCCAGACATTTTTGAAATTATATTTATTTATTTTATTTATTTTTTATATTCGAGAGGTTACCTTCTTTTGGGTTTGAGAGGAGGTTTCTATCTTGCTTCTTCCCGGGTGTAGTTTCCGTTCTTGTCTTGGTGTTTTCCCCCTATTATCCTTTGTAGGGCTGGATTTGTGAAAAGATATCGTGCAAATTTGGTTTTTTTATGGAATACCTTGATGTCTCCATCTATGGCAATTGAGAGCTTTGCTGGGTAAAGTAGTTTTCGCTGAAGTTTGTGTTCTCTTAGAGTTTGCATTATATCTGCCCAGGATCTTCTAGCTTTCATGGACTCAGGTGAGAAGTCTGGTGTTATTCTGATAGGTCTTCCTTTATAAGTTACTTGGCCTTTTTCTCTTGCTGCCTTTAATATTCTTTCTTTGTTTAGTACATTTGGAGTTTTGATTATTATGTGACGGGATGTATTTCTGTTCTGATCCAGTCTGTTTGGGGTTCTATATGCTTCTTGTATATTCATGGGCATCTCTCTCTTTAGGTTGGGGAAGTTTTCTTCCATAATTTTGGAAGATATTTGCTGGCCCTTTAACTCGTAAATCTTCACTCTCGTCTATACCTATAATCCTTAGGTTTGGTCTTCTCATTGTGTCCTGGATTTCCTGGATGTTTTGGGTTACCACCTTTTTGCATTTAGTATTTTCTTTGACTGTTGAATCAATGGTTCCTATGGTATCTTCGGCTTCTGATATTCTGTCTTCTATCTCTTGTATTCTATTGTTAATATTTGCATCTATGGCCCCTGATTTCTTCCCAAGGTTTTCTATCTCCAATGTTGTCTCCCTCTGTGATTTCTTAGTTGTTTCTACTTCTGTTTTTAGTACCTGGATGGATATGCTCAGATCTTTCACTTGCTTGATTGTGTTTTCGTGTATTTCTTTAATAGATTTTTGTGTTTCCTCTTTCATACCTTCTTGTTGGCTCACGTTTTTCTGTATTTCTTTAAGTGATTTTTGTCTTTCTTCCTTATTGTCTTCTTCTTTTTAATCCATCTTCTCTTGCATTTCTTGAAGTGATTTTTGTATTTGCCTTGTAAAGGCTTCTAACTTTTGATCCATTTTCTCCTCTATTTCTTTAAGAGATTTTTCTATGTGTTCAGCTACCAGCATCCTGACCAGTGATTTTATATCCAAGTCTTGTTTTTCTGGTGTTGGGGTATCCAGGGCTTCCTGTTGTTGGCGAACTGGGTTCAGATGCTGTCATGTTGCCTTGATTTCTGTTAGTGACGTTCCTTCGTTCCTTCGTTTACCTTTTGCCATCTGGTTATTTCTGGTGTTAGTTGACCTTGTTGTCACTGGCTGGTGTTTGAATCTCCTGTGAGGCTGGGCTTACCTGTTGTTTCTCTACTGGTGGTTATTCGTGATTGCTGCTCAACGGGATCACGAGCTGGCTGCCACCCGCTGACTTTGTGCACGGCCTGAGGTCTCGGAAGTGCGGGGGAGTGCAGCAGAGCCTTGGCGGGCGCCGCTGGGCCTGCCTAGTAGCGAGAGCCTAGCAGATCCCCCCACGCGGTAGCCCCTGATGGAATCTGTCTACCTGTGCCTTTCCAGCTGTGTCCTGGTTGCAATATGGAGGCCTGCCGCCCAGAGTCCATTTTCAACAAGGGTCAACAGCACGTGACAATTTACCAATGTACGTTATATTACTTGAATGACTTAAAGATATTTCTCCCTCTGAACATAGTTGTACACAGCTATAATCCAGCTTGCAGGAACCTAAGATAGAATAATTACTTTTTTAGAGAACAGAATGATTGAGTTTGAGGCTAGCCTATGCTACATTCAAATTCAATTCTAATCTGGGCTATACAATGAAACCTTATTTCAATTTTTTCCAACTCACTGTGGTGGTTCTCTTTGTTCCCTTGATTGATTTTGTTGTTGTTGGTGGTGTGTTTGGTAGGTTTCAGTGTTCTGTTTGTTTCCTCCACTATTCTGAAGAAAGACTTTGTAGTTTAAGTCCCATGTGTTACTTGTTGCTTTGGTTGCTGGTATACTTGGGAATTCCTAGCCAAAAACTCCTGCCTAGACCCGAGTCATGAAGCTTTTTCTACAGATTCTCTTAGTCATTTTCCAGTCTCAAATCTAGTCTTTCCTTCCATGTGTTAGTCTTTCTTTCCATGTTCTATGTCATTAAAACAAATCAACAAACAATAAAAGTGCAGGTTCTTCTCCTAGGCCCTAATGCATCTGTTTGATGGCAGTATCACCCATCTGCTTGGATCACAGCAGCTTGCTGTGATTTACTTTAAAATCTGATATTTGTGATAGCTTCAGTTTTCATTTTTTGTACAAGAAGGCCTTGGCTATGTAAAGTGTGTGTGTCTCTCTGTGTGTGTGTGTGTGTGTGTGTGTGTGTGTGTGAGTGTTTGTTTGAACATGTGCAAGTATGTTGTTGTTTTGAGACATCTTGTATAGCCCCAGACTGGCCTCAAACTTGCTATATAGTTAAGGCTAGCCTAAAACTTTATGTATCCAAGGCTTGCCTTGAACTCCTGAACCTTCTACCTCTCATTAAGTCTGTTTTTTTTTTTAAAATCTCTCTTATGTAATTAGGATGTATTCAGGTTGTATTGACACACCTAGTATTTTGATCCACATTTTATTTCAAAGGCCCACAGCCAGAGTAAAATGCAGGCCCCTTGGAGTGACTATGGCAACGCTTTCCATTCAGTCCCTAACGGACAGCAAAGAATGACTTCCCACATTGTGATGTGCCATCACCAGAGTTGTACTCAGAGAAAACAATAGGGTATCTATGTGTAGGAGAACACAATTTTTTGATTGGATATCTTCTATATTTACAATTCATTTCCCTTTTTCTGGTTCCCCACCCCCAAAGGTCCCACCTGCCCTTCCCCCCCCCTGCTCTCTCATCCACCCCCTCCCAAGTCTGTTGTTTTTATACGTATTAGTTTCTTCTCCTTCAGGATTTGGAAAGGGCACTACCATGTCCTTCTGGCTTGTATGATATGCTGAAAGATCTATTGCCATTGGGGTCTGTCATTCTATAGATGATCAGGTGTAATGTCCCTCCGATTTCAAGTTTTTTCTTTGATAATTAGAAATTTGATCTTGGAGAATCTAGTGTAAAGTGTTGGATCTTAATATATTTGGGCTTGATCTACTTTTTACTCTCTGTAGATTTAACCAGTAGACTTACCAATTTGGGGAAGGTATTTTGACTTTCTTGTGCTGGGAGAGTAAATCCAGGGTCTTGCAAAGGATGAATTCTGGTAATGAGCTTTACCCCCAAAATTTCAGAGAGTTTTGATGTGTTTGTTCTCAACATGCCAGGTGGAAGGAGATGGGAGGGGGGCATTTTCAGTGCAAAGGAGAATATGGGTGTGGACGACAGGTTTCAGCTAGAGTCTGCACGGCCACCGACAGGAGGCCATGTCCTTGCTCAGGGCAGGCCTGACTCTTATGAGCCTCTGAGTCATCTGGTAGAGATTTCCTTCAGTAGGAAAGAACAGAATGATTGACATGTGCCCCACCATCTCCACGCCCCCTAGTGGGGAGGGGATGCATTGCTGTATTCACTCTGAGTGGACCCAGTTTGGCTAAGGGAACACAACTCAATTTTGAAATAAATTTATACATTAACATCTTTAGTTTTTTCTGAGACAAGGTCTCACTATCTAGCCTAGACTAACCTCAAACTGCCTCAAACTCTGTCACTTCTCTGGCCTCAGCCTCCTGAATTGAAGTGATTTATAGGTATGTGGCCTCACAGCCGGCTTCTCTCTGTGTTCTTAGGTAATGTACTGAACGACTGAGAACTGAGAAATGTGGCAGAGGTCAACTGCAGAAGGCAGGGATTGGAACTCACGCTATGGATGACAGTCTTCCTTTGCCAATGTGCACAGTTACTCAAAATTAACCTGAGAAGGCTCAGCAGTTTAGGCAACTGCCACCAAGCCTGACAAGTTCAGTCTCTGGAAGCTGCTTGGTGAATGGAGAGAACTGGTTTCCACAAGTTAGTATCTACCCACTCCATGCATAGAAGCATATGCATGTACTGTGGGACACACACACACAGTTAGGCATGCACACATAATCACACACCCACTCAATTATACACAAGCACATACTCACACAGAGGTACATACAAGTTTTAGGGCACCCATACACATACACATATAACACAAACTAGTATTTTTAATTTCTTTATCTTATGTATATGAGTACAACATGGTAGATGTCTGCAGACAACAGAAGAGGGCATCGGGTTGCATTACAAATGATTGTGAGCCAAAATCTGGTTGCTGGGAACTGAACTCAGGACCTCTGGGATCAGTCAGTGCTCTAAACCAGTGAGCCATGTCTCCAGCCTCTAACAATTACGTATTTAAAAGTTTTAAACAGATTCAGGACTGTGGTGAAAAGACAGTCCTTTAATCATGAGTTGATATACCTCACTCCCATTTGAGTACTGACATCTTGGTGTTTTCCTTTTGGCAGCCTCCTTTTCAAAACACTATGTGATGACGTGACCATCATTCGAGTGATGAGAAACAGTCCCGCCCCCTGCATTCTGATGGCATATACCCTAAAATCTGATCTTGAAAACTGAGTGGGTTTTCAAGTGTGTGTCCTCTTCCACAACGATAATAAAGGTCTATTTGCAAGCCCAGGCTGGTGATTTCAGTGTTGCTAAGAAGTGAAGAGGCCCATGTGGCGGTG